>CM031083.1:22457865-22479687 GCA_018257905.1 Gillenia trifoliata
TGTCCACTCACACTTTTGTTTTTGCGCCCCCTTCAGGACATAGTGAGATAGCATCTGGCGAGGTCGAGACTTCTACGTGGCAGCTCTGATCAGATATCCCAACCATGTAGGGATTTATCTTTCTGTTATTCAGTTTCTATAATAATATCCATCCCGGTTATGGATAGAGATTTTAGGAACTTGACTCACTATTTTATTTCCGCTGTTTCGAAATTAGTACGCTCTGAACCATATGCATTTGACATTGAATTCCGCAACGTTTATTACAATTTAATTTTGTTTCTACCAAGTGTTGTCATGCATTTAATGGCTTCGTCACTTACGAGTGTCGGCCAGCACGCTCGCACTCGGTATCCACGTGGGTATCGAGGGTGGGGTGTGAGAGTTTGGTATCAGAGCATAGGTTCAGAGAATTCTTATGACAAACACTTTGTGTGCGTCATTCTTGTACTGAGAATCTCAGTGTTTCCTTTCCGCAGAGCTATGCCACCTCGACGTCAGCCAGATTTGACCGACTTAGCCCAGCTGGGGCAAGTCATTGCTAACGCAGTTCAGGGCGGCAGAGGCCGTACTTTCCCTGAGATTGCTCGTGGGTTAGGTGTATGGGAGCTTGAGGGTGTTGCTACGGGTGAGACTGCCGAGCTATGGCTTGAGAAGGTAGAGAAGACCTTCCGCAGTATGAATTGTCCGGAGGATCAGCGAGTTACTACAGCTGCCTTCTTCCTCACTGGGAGTGCCAGCAGTTGGTGGGACACTGAGGAGAGTACTTTTCCGCAGGGCATTCCTATTACTTGGGAGCAGTTTAAACAGAGGTTCCGTATGAGATTTTTCACTCCTGAGTACCGAGTCAGGAAGAGGAGGGAGTTCTTGGATCTGAAACAGGGCACTATGACCGTATCTGAGTATGGGACACAGTTTCGTGAGCTTATGAGGTATTGCCCAGCGATGGAGAATAATGCAGCGGAGTTGCAGACTCAGTTTCATGACGGGCTGAGGCGTGACATCAGGATCATTACTGCTGCTCACCGGTGTACGACCTATCAGATGGAGCTGGAGTTAGCGTTGGACATTGAGCAGTCAATGATCAGTGACTATGCTGGGGGCACTAGTACGGGTGGTGACAGGGGACGTCAGCAAGGGAAATTTTCTGTTGGCGGTCCGAGGAAGCAGCAGGGCTTCAAGAAGAGCGGTCAGAGCTCTAGTTTTTCTGGTGGAGGTTCTAGCTCAGGTTCTCGATCTGGTGGAGGACGCATGGGTAACTCACAGTATTCTGCTGGTTCAGCTCGACCGGATCGACCTTTCTGTGGGCGTTGTAACCGGCGACATTTTGGTCCTTGTCAGATTCAGATCGGTGGTTGCCATAATTGCGGAGCGATGGATCATTGGCGTCGTGAGTGCCCACTACTTCAGCAGCAGGGTAGTGGTAGTGTGGCTTCAAGACCCCCACAGAGGACTGATCAGAGTGGTGGTAGTCAGCGAGTGGGACAGAATCAGGGTCAGAATGCGGGTGCTGTGTCTAGCGGCAGTACTCAGACTAGTCATGTGAACCGCGGTGGTCCGTTTCAGAGGAGACGTGGTGGTGGTCGTACTGGAGGCCGTAATGGAGGCCAGGCACATGGCAGAGTCTACAATCTTTCTCAGCAGGATGCTCGAGCGAGTCCAGGAGTTATCATGGGTACGTTAAAAGTTTTCGATTATCATGCTAGAATTTTAATTGATCCGGGTGCTACTCACTCTGTTATATCTCCTATGTTCGCTAAGAAAGTAAATCCCCAACCCTCACCTCTTGAGTGTGAGTTAGTTATTGCTCAGCCTATGGGGCAGACTAGTGCCGTTCAATGGGAATTTAGGGATTGTCCAGTTTTCGTTGGTGACGAACTCATGGAGGCGAATTTTATTCCCCTAAACATCATTGACTTCGATATTATTCTGGGTATGGATTGGTTATCCAAGTATCATGCCATCGTGGATTGTCGTACCAAAGTGGTCACATTCCAAATACCGGGTAGACCTGGGGTTGTCTTCCAAGGCGAGAGAAAGGTGTTACAGAACAGTTTGATTTCATCACTCAGGGCGAAGAAGTTGTTGCAGAAGGGTTGTCAGGGGTACTTGGCCCATGTGGTGATGAAGGAAGATTCTCCAGTCCGTGTCGAGGATGTTCGCGTGGTCAATGAATATCCCGACGTTTTTCCTGAGGACTTACCTGGTTTAGCTCCTGACAGAGAGATCGAGTTTACGATTGATCTGATACCAGGTACTGATCCTATTTCCCGAGCGCCGTATCGTATGGCTCCAGCTGAATTGAGGGAGTTAAAAACCCAACTTCAGGAGTTGGTTGATAAGGGGTTTATTCAACCCAGTACTTCACCTTGGGGTGCTCCGGTGTTGTTTGTTAAGAAGAAGGATGGGAGTATGCGTCTATGCATAGACTACAGGCAACTCAATCGGGTGACGGTGAAGAACCGTTATCCATTGCCTCGGATTGATGACCTGTTTGATCAGCTGAAGGGTGCACGAGTTTTCTCCAAGATTGATCTTCGATCTGGATATCATCAGTTGCGTATCCGCAAGGATGATGTGCACAAGACTGCCTTCCGAACGAGATATGGACATTATGAGTTTCTGGTGATGCCGTTCGGATTGACTAATGCTCCAGCCGCATTTATGGATTTGATGAACAGAGTGTTCCGACCGTACTTGGACCGGTTTGTGATTGTGTTCATCGACGACATTCTGATTTACTCCCAGAGTGAGACCGAGCATGTGGAACATCTGAGGATTGTTTTGGAGAGTTTGAGGACAGCTCAGTTGTACGCCAAGTTCAGCAAGTGTGAGTTTTGGCTCGATAGGATCAGCTTCTTGGGACATGTAATTTCTGCTGAGGGTATTTTCGTGGATCCACAGAAGGTGGAGGCAGTGGTGAATTGGGAGCAGCCGACCAACGTAACTGAGGTGAGAAGTTTCTTGGGTTTAGCAGGCTATTATCGTCGTTTCGTGCAGAATTTCTCATCTATAGCCGGACCTCTTACCAAACTCACCAGGAAGGATGTTAAGTTCATTTGGGATGACAGTTGTGAGCGGAGTTTCCAGGAACTTAAACATCACCTTACTCATGCACCGGTGTTAGTGCTTCCTGATGAGAGCGGTGAATTTGATATCTACACAGATGCTTCGTTGCATGGTTTGGGTTGTGTGTTGATGCAACATGGTAAGGTCATCGCCTATGCATCCAGACAACTCAAACGGCACGAAATGAATTATCCTACTCATGACCTAGAGTTAGCTGCAGTGGTCTTTGCTTTGAAGATTTGGCGACATTATCTGTATGGGGAGACTTGCCGTATCTTCACCGACCACAAGAGTCTCAAGTACATCTTTACGCAGAGTGAGTTGAATTTGAGACAGAGGAGATGGATGGAGTTGATCAATGATTATAATTGTACCATCGATTATCATCCTGGTAAGGCGAATGTAGTGGCCGACGCCTTGAGTCGGAAATCCCATGGGCAGTTGGCATCGATTAGAGCGACCTACATTCCGATGTTGGGTGAGTTGAGGAGCACGGGTGCTATTCTTAATGTGGATAATCATGGAGCCTTGCTAGCTCATTTCCAGGTTAGATCTGTTTTGGTGGACAAAGTTCGAGAGGCCCAGGGGATTGATTCTGAGTGTGTACAGCTTAAGGAGGAAGTTCTTGGCGGTGTGAGGCAAGATTATGTGATCAGGGAGGATGGAGTACTGATGTTGGGTAGTCGATTATTCGTACCCAAAGGTGATAGTGGATTGAAGAGGGAAATCCTGGACGAGGCACACATCTCAGCTTATGCTTTGCATCCGGGTAGTACGAAGATGTACCGTACCATCCGACCTTACTACTATTGGTCGGGGATGAAGAAGGATATCGCCGTGTACGTGAGTCAGTGTTTCACTTGTCAGCAGGTGAAGGCGGAGAGACAGAAACCTTCGGGGTTGTCGCAGAGGCTTCCTATCCCAGTTTGGAAATGGGAGAATGTTACCATGGACTTCGTGTTTGGGTTACCGCCTACCCGAGCAAAGTGTGATGGTATTTGGGTGATCGTCGACCGACTGACGAAGACAGCTCATTTCTTGCCAATTCGTCAGGATTACCAGTTGAATAAATTGGCGAAGATGTTCATCGACCAGATTGTTAAACTTCATGGGGTACCAGTTTCCATCATATCGGATAGAGATCCGAGGTTCACTTCCAAATTCTGGAAGGCATTTCAGGAGGCTATGGGAACGAAACTTCTGTACAGTACAGCTTTCCACCCACAGACAGATGGTCAGTCTGAGAGGACGATTCAGACCTTGGAGGACATGTTGAGAGTTTCGGTCCTTCAATTCGGGGGAAGTTGGGATGATCACCTGGCGTTGATTGAGTTTGCATACAACAACAGTTTTCACTCTAGTATCGGTATGGCACCGTTTGAGGCGTTGTATGGTAAGGCGTGTAGAACCCCATTGTGTTGGACTGAAGTAGGGGAGCGAGCACTTGAGGGCCCAGAGTTGGTAGATGACACTACAGAAAAGATTCAGGTGATTAAGCGTAACCTGAAAGCGGCCCAGGACAGACATAAGAGTATTGCAGATAAACATTCTAAGGACCGTGAGTATGCAGTTGGCGACTTTGTGTTTTTGAGATTGTCGCCCTGGAAGGGTGTGGTGAGATTCGGTAAGCGGGGTAAGCTAAGTCCCCGGTACATTGGTCCTTATGAGATTGTGGGGCGTATTGGCGCAGTTGCTTATCGTTTGGCTTTGCCAGCAGAACTATCTCGAGTACATGATGTCTTCCATGTTTCTATGTTGAGGAAGTATGTACCACACGAGTCTCATGTACTTCAGCCGCAACCCTTGCAGTTGGATGAGAGGTTGAGTTACGAGGAGGAACCGGTGGAGATTTTGGACAGAAAAGATAAGGTTCTGAGGAACAAGGTGATACCTCTGGTGAAGGTTAGGTGGAGTAACCACGAGGTAGAGGAGGCTACTTGGGAGACTGAGGAGCCTATGAGAGCACAGTATCCACATCTATTTTAGTACTTTTGTTTGTAATTTCGCGGACGAAATTTTATTTAAGGGGGGTAGATTGTTACAACCCGTCCCAAAATTTATGTGAAATGACCAAAATACCCCTAGGGTCGATGTTGACTTTTGTTGACTTTTCGTGACGACTTCTAAAAATTTATTTCTTTACATATTCTTGATGTACTCGTCGACACGAACGCGTGGGCGCAAGCGGAACTCAATTCGGAGTTCAAACGAACGTTTTACGAAGCTTTAAAGTGTAGGGGCATTTTGGTAATTTTCCACTCCGTGTGTGGGAATTAGGGTTTTTGGCTGACTGCACAGCAGCCAGCCCCTCCCCACATTTTCTGCACGTTCCAACTCCTCTCTGGCACTTTCTCTCCCATTGTCTCTCTAAGCCAAACAACGAACCGACAAACCCTAATCCTTGTTGAATCACAAAACCACCAAACCGTCGCCCAAAATTCATACCAACGTGATCCTCTCGTCATTTTGGACGGGACTGTGATCTTGGAATCTCCAAACTCGAGCCCGAGCGTTCAAACCGAAGTCGGAACGGTTTAGGCAAACTGTCCGTCCATTTTCTGTGCAAACCAGACCAAGGTAAGCCTCGAGACCATTACCATTGGCTTTGTTGGATTGAGTAGGTTCAATTTGATATAAAATACGTCAAATTTGGTGCAGTATTGAAGGAGAACGGAATTAGGGTTTCCCGAAGCTTTCCGGCCAATTTCAGGCCATCTCCGGCCACTTTTCCGGCCTCAAATAGGTATAAAAATATTCTACTCTTCAATACCTTCAATTTGATATATGGCACGTCAATTTTGGACAAAGAATGAAGAAGATACGAATTTTTGAAGTTTGGGACTTAATCGGTATTAAAATTCCCAGATTCCGGCGACGGCAGAGCTCCGGCGACCGGCGAGAGGAAGGAGGAGAGGGAATATTCCGTTAACGGTAACGGAATATTCCTAACGGCAGGGAAATATTCCTAACGGCGAAGGTATATTCCGTTAAACTTAACGGTGCTGACGTCAGCAGGCGCGTGGCTGACGTCAGCAGCGCGTGGGGTGACGTCAGCAGGGCGTGGCGACACGTGCCAGCGCGTGGGACCACGTGCCAGCGCGTGAAGCCACTCGCCGGCGCGTGGGATGGTTTTCCGGCGCGTGGGGGCGCGTCCGGGGGTTTCCCGGCGCGTGCCGGCGCGTGCAGGCGCGTGAGGGTGTTTCCCGGCGCGTGGAGCGGTTTTCCGACCGTTTCCCGGCGCGTGGCGGCGCGTGCGGCGGCTCACGGCGGCGCCGGCGGCGGTGGACGGCGGCGGTAGGGTTTTCGGGCTCCGGAAATCGTTTTTCGAGCCCGTTTTCGCTACAATAGTATTATTTTTGGGGGGTTCTTCTTTAGGGCTTAATTTTAATTATTTTTAGGGATGTTCTAATTTATTCCCTAACTTTAAATAGGTAATTCTTCGACTCCGCACACCGAGGAGGGCAACACCGAGGGAGATTTCACTCCCGATCACCTGTGAGTGGACATTTACTTTATAAAATGGTTTTTATGATTATAAATGTTTATGATTTTGTTTATATATGGTTTTAAAATGGCTTTTTAAGCATTGTTTACTTATATATATTTATTTATAAATATATATACTTGTCGATTATTATTTGTACAACCATAATTGTTTTATTTATGGTATATACATATTGGAAAAATGGTTTGTGTTGGGATTATTTATCAAAGCATGATTATATGTTATGAAATGGGTTATACCTTGATTTCACTTTTGCATAAATATTAAACAGTATTTTGATATATGGTTTTGGGAAAGGATTTATTTATGCAATGATAAATGTTTGGGAATTATGAAAGGGTTATTGCTTATCATATCTATACACATGAGTATGTATGTATGTTTTCAAACACACTAGGTATGCTTTCACTACGTTGTAGTACCGTTCTCATGGCCATAGGACAAGTCACACATGTTTGGGTCACACGCACTGTACTCCAGGGGTATTGTCCGGTAAATACCTTAGTGCAAGCTTGTCTTACGTTTATTGTTGTTTATGGGGAAAAGGCCCCACTACGTAAGGACTCGGGTGTGACGCACTGCGGCGCAAGTGCTTACATGTGTGTGGTACTAGGAGTACAAATTAGTGGATAACGTAAAGTGCTTGTACGGTGATTGAGAGGCTGTTCCTCAACCCGTACATGGGTGATCGCGCATGTACCCTGTGTTGGTTTTCCCGTATTATATTATGTTTAAATTATGAAATGTGGTTTATGAATATTTTACATTTGATATGTTTCAGTATACTCACAAAGTACCTTTTGAACTATAGTATGATAGTATGTTTTACGATTATACTGGATTTCCAAATAGGGGGTTAATATGTTGAAAAGAGAAAGGTTTTGCGAAAACTTTGATTTAATGCCATCAAAAAGTCACTAAGCTATCACAGGAACAATTCATGATACCTCAAGTCTAATGACTAATTTTTGCATTATTTCAACAATCGAGTTCTTATTGACGGGAGTATGTATCTAGTATACACATAAAGAACGTTCTTGATTGTGTTCAATGAACTTAATCTCTCTTGTACAGCACCCTGTATTTGTTTTAGTGTCACACACAATGACATAATACAAGCCATCATAGACAGTACACATATTAATCTTAGCGGATAGTTGCGCCCAATTAAAACCTTATAACTACTACATTTAGAATATATATACACGTCATTTTAAGATTGGTCTTAGTAACAACCTAAATCTATTAGTTTGCAATCTCAAATTACTATGGCATATTCTTGGACTTATATTGTTTATATTATAATAAGTAATAAATTAAAATTAGAGCTTTAATACATAAGATGTATTTCTAAGAATTACATCAAATGATTTGCTTTAGGGTACATCTAACACAACGTAGTAGAGCTGCAGTAATTAGGTTTTTCTTCTTCCTTGAATTCTAGGAAACTTTTGGGTAGACAATATTGTTGATTGAAAAATCACTTGTCAATTAATTGGAAGAGTTAATCAGGCTCATGAGGTCCTTTTTCTCAGCTTTCCTCTAGCACATAGGCTGGGGAAGCTTATCCATCACTGCTTGCAGAGTACGAGTGATGGTAAATTGGACGTTTAGTCTTTACCAGCTATGTGCCAGTGTACCGGATATTCTTGCATGGTGACAGTTGGGCGATTGTACGAGGGCACATTGCGCAGAGCCTTGTCGGCTAACGTGGATATTGGCACATAAAAAGGCGTCGATATCCTTGGAGCATTTATGCTCCTTGGATCACTTATTCATGTTTAAAGGAAATGAAAATGCTTTGGCCCTAAGAAGCCTAATTTTCATATCAGCCCAAAATGTAGTTGAATCTTTCCATTATTCCCCCATCTACACATTCGTTCCGATAAAATTTCCCTGCAAGAGTTCCATTGCCTCCAAATCACTATGATGACTTCTAACACCATTCATAACTCCAAGATGGTGTGGTGTTTCCGGAAAAATGAGTTCTCCGACTAGGAGGCGAGATATCTTGGCACAACCTCTATTGTTTGTTACCTCATGTTTGTTTCCCACTTCATTGAAATATGTGCGTATTAATTTTCCATGCATAGAAATTTTTGCCAGATATTTTTTTTATGAATTTGTGTTACTTCGACTATTCACGTCCCTTTCCTATTGTTGTAATGAAAAACATATAAATGCTCCTTTTCTTATTATTTACAAAATTGATGGGTTTTGCAAATGGTGGATTGCCCGAGGTGGATATTACATGTTTCTTCAACACACTGCATCTCTAGTTTAATCCTCCTATTCCCTTAGAGTAGTAATAGTATTTGTAATCAAATGAAATTGACTGACTTGAGTCAGTTTGATATTATTATAGCTCTTAAAAAATGTTATATTCTGCTATGTGAATCATTAGATGTTCAATAATACACTTAACTAGTTGGTAAATTATAGCTTTAAAAGTATTTAGCGGTGAAAGTAATGTCACAACGTACGGTAAATTTTTATTTTAAATTGTTTTAACGTATAATAACCACAAAAAATAAGATCACGGCGAAGATGGTGATAATGATCATGGTGCTGTTGGTGGTGGTAATGATAAGGTGTAGTAGTGGGGATGACAGCTTGATTGTGATAGTGGAGGGGAGTAAGCGACAACCATGGTGGTGTGGGTGGTAGTGGTAGGGGTCGGTGGTGGCGGAGATAGTGGTGACAAGGGTGGTGGTGGTGGTGAGGAGTTGGTGACGACATTGGTGGTAGGGGTGAAATGGTGGAGAAGGAGAGGAGGAGGAGTGATGAGTTTACCCCAAAAAATTGTATGTGCGAAAAACGCTGAATGATATCATTTTTTTCCGAAAAAAAACTAATAAGGTTATTATATGAAATTAAAATATTTATTAAAAGCTCTCCTTCTTATGAAAGCAATTTTGAATAGTAACCTAGATACTACTTTTTAAAAGTTGATCTCATAGACCCATTAATTTCAAAATAATTAGCATATATTATTTTGCAAAAAGTATTTTTAGTGTAATTAGAAGTGTAGTTTTTATGAAAAGAAAACAAGCTCAAATGTAGCCTTGATTGATTGACAAGTTAGGCTGAATTTTTTTTTTTTTTTTTTTTCAAACGAGGTATTCCACAACAGAAGGGTGGGTTCATCCCAATAGAGGGCCCGGAAGGCTAAGGCATTTCAGTGACTTTGGCCACAATCAAATGGCACACGTCCCTGGGCGGTCTTTCTTGTTACTAACGCCTATGGATTAATCGGGACGGTGACTAACCGCCTAGCGCTATAGGCAGTGCAGCGGCTAAGCGAGGGCCTTTTCGAACCTTTGCTTGCCCCTTGTCAAATAACTTTAGTCGTCTCAGTTTGGCCCAGTAGATCCCTGTGTTTTTACCCACATCGCCCGTGTCTCCGAACCCAAGACCAAGAACACAAGAAATTTTTGGATGCACGAAGATCTCAACTACAAGTTGGTAAGAAAATTTTATGCAATGAATACAGTGAATGAAGAATTGTGGAAAAGATAATGAGGAATAAAATTTGGAATTAATACATTGAAAAGAAAAAACGTTATTATTCTCTTTTAATTTTGTTATATGATTAACCATAACTCACTTGACACGTGGCAACTTCTATTCAAACAATTTTGTAGCACAGAATCTGGAGTAGTCACTGCAACTCTCACATTGGATAAGGTTAGAAAGGTTGAATAGAATAAAAATATAGGAAGCTGTATTTTCGCAAGAGGAGTAGCTGCCCTGGTAGTTTTTTTTTTTACTAATGGGTCAGGTTATTTTGCCCTCAACCAGGTGACACATATGGTTGATGACCCATTCTCCAGAATTCAGGAATACTAACCGGTGGCCGAACTCAGGAGTAGAGTCGCATGATGCAGGCATTTATTCACTCGTCTGTTCCATATAAATATAAACCTAGCTCTTGGAGAGCACGAGAGAGAGAGAGAGACAGAGAGTGGCTGTGATTGGCTTTTCCCACCTCAGTTTTGCCCAACCGCCGTCATCTGAATGTGAATCCACTCTCTCTCTCTCAACCACACCTATAATCCTCTCTCTCTCTTCCAGTTCACACTCCATCAGTAACAGAGCTGGTGGTTGGTGTGGTAATCCCCGTCCACAAACAATCCCATGTGGTTCTGATATCAGCATTGAATTCATTTCCATCCCTTAATATTCTAGATTCTCGTCCTCATACAATTTAACACTCACCAAACTCCTTTTTCTGAATTTCTGGTAATCTTTACCCACTTTGGTATTTCATATTTTGGTTTTTTAGGTTTCACAGATTGCTATTTAATGGATCTAATGCTTATTGGGTTTTGGCAGATTGGACCATCTTGGACTCTCGAGCTCTTCTTTGATTTGGGATTGCCGCAATTATTTGTCAAGTAAGATTCTTTGCCCTTTTTACTTCTTCAAAGTCTTAATTCTATCAAATGGAATTGGCTTTGATTGCTTATCAATGCTACTGATATTGAGATTGAAAAGCTACAAAGTATATAGATTCCATTTCAGCCACTATGTTAATAGGTCTGGTTCTCTTTGATTTGATCACCCACCATTGGATGAGTGAAGGCCAAGGATTTGTGATGACCACTATTTGATGATTTGATATCAAGGTTGAGTTAAAACATCAAAAACATCAAATCCAGGTGAGTAGCCATGACCAAGAGAACATTTCTGTATCTTAATCGTTGAATTGTAAATGTAAAAATATTTCAGTATCGTTCAGTGTGCTAAAAGAGAGCGTACTTGTTGAAAGGGTAAAGCGCCCAACCCTTTTATCTCCTCTATTTAGCAATCACTTTCTTTAGTTTTACAGTAATGTTGCTATCTTTGTAATTAACGTTTGGGTATTCAATTATAATGCATATTGCTTTTTCATGACTAATTTGAATATTTGAAGAGAAAAGACACTTTTACTTTAATGTGACATATTATTCTAAAGTGTTGAATATTTGGCTGTGAATACGGGCGGTACATGAGCTTTTTACAGGAAAGTAGAAATGTAGGACGGAATGCACAATCAAGCTGTTGTTTAATGCTTTTTGTGTAACGTCCGTTCACCAAATGATTTTCAAGAAGAAAAAAACCAATTGTGTGGCTATTTGTCTTAGCATAGGAAATTTATCAGGAATATTGCTTTTCAGTGATTGATGATTGTGAGTCTTACAGTTTTGCCTAGAGTTTCATCTCTTGGTTCTGTAATTTGCAATCTTTGTGATTGATGATTACTTAATTCTGCGTATATATGTGGTCTGTTTTGTTAAGAACTGATAATTAATTATTGTTTTGGCATTTGAAAACTGAAATTCAATGTCTATTTTGCGATGAGAAAGATAAAATAAAAAGAAAGCGTAAAAACAGTTCAGATAGGAAGAGGTTTAAACATCTCATTGGAACTCAAGTTATCAGTAAAAACTGGACAAAATGATCCTCATTCTTATTTTCATTTTTCTTGTGCATAGTTTTTAAATATTTTCCTACCTCCATTCAACTGATCATTTAAGAAGGGTCACAGACATGCTATTCTTTTTGCCAAAAAAAAAAAAATTTGTTTTCATGCCTTCTTGTGATTTGTTCTTAATGAGTGAAAATTTATTGATTGTTATTATAGACTGGGATGATGAAGATTGTATGTTGTTTATTTTCATATTTGCCACTTTCTAGAAATATTTGAAAATTATTTTAGGTGACTGGAATTGTACTAAGACTGGAAGAAGAATCTATGGTTGATCTGCGTTTTCTAAATGTTACATCGCTTTATAGTAGATATGATTCAGTTTTCTAAATGTGCAGCTTTTCATGATGAAGGTGTGTATTTACTACAAACCCAAGTTATGGTGTGATTTTTAGTCTCTTTTTCGTTCCATAAGTTTCTCTATGAATATGACCTACCAGTATTTCAACAGTCAAAGGACCTAGTTGAAACAAACAGAATACTTTCTACATATTATTCCTTTGTCATGCATCAGTTTATGTCTAGAAATCGATACACACACAGATAGACATGGACAGATATAAGGTGATTTTCAAAAGTTGTCTGCATTGATGTTTTAGGTGTCTGGCTGTAGATTGATAATTTTAGGAGAACCATTATTCCATCAAACTTCTCAACGAGTCCTTGTATATTATATTCATATACTTAAAAGTTAACTTTTTGGTTTTCTAATTCTGAATATGCAGATGGGGGAAGTAGTTGGACTTAGCGGCTGGGACTGTTGGAGGGGTAGCGCAGTTAGTAGTTGACACCCTTTTGATACATAAAGGTTAAACTGCAAAGCCAGCCTCTCCCACTCCCAGGACAACCTCCCAGAGATATGGGTGCTGTGATGCTGTCAAACAGACAGTAGCTGCTGGCAGAGGAGCAGGGAGTCTCTACAAAAGGAATGGGAGCTCCACTAGCCACTGTTGCAGCTTTCAATGCTGTCCTCTTCCTGGTAAGAGGGCAAATGGAGACATTGTTAGTCTCAACCTGGTGCCCGCTTACAGTTAATGCATGAGTCATTTGTGGGGAGGGCTGGAGTAGCTGTCACTCTGGCATGCCCCACTGAGTTGATCAAGTGCAGGTCAGTGTAATGGCTATTTTCTATTTAAACTGAACACAGTTCAATTTCAATACATTGTGGAAACTTGAAGTTTGGTTCCATTCTCATGCCTACAATCTCTGTTTGGTGCTTTGTAATATATCTGTAACCACTCTCAGACAAGCTTATCAGCGGAAAATTTAAAAGTGATACTAGTTTTGTTCCTTGAAAGAAATGTAGTTAAACACCTTAATCTATTCCTTTCCTTTCATTTGGATTTTCAATCATGATGTCCGTTTGTGTACAGATTGATTCTTTTCATGAAAATTAGTTTTTTTAGTGAAAGGTTTAAATTTAAATTTCATCACTTTACCATTTCAGTAAGGAAATAGGAAGCCTCCCCATATGTACATTTGTTTGAGATTTCATGGTAGAACAGGTTGCAAGCCAGGAGCATTGGGGGATGCTGGCTCAGTGGTTGGCGCAGTGAAGTATGGAGGGCCGTTGGATGTGGCCAAGCAGGTACTTGGTCGGAAAGGTGGTGTGAGGGGTCTGTTCCCAAGGGCTTGGTTCCTACTATGGCACGCGAAATACCTGGAAATGCTGCAATGTTTGGTGTCTGGCCTCAAAGTTCTTTGCTGGAGGCCGGTGCTCCCGGGTTGGGGAAGAGGATCTTTGATTTATTGGCTGGAGGATTGGGGTGCAGCCTTCTGGGCCTTCGTCTACCCAACTGATGTTGTCAAGAGTGTAATTCAGGTAGATGATTTCAAAAATCCCAAGTATTCGGGTTCCAGTTGATGCCTTTAAAAGATTCTTGCCTCAGAGGGGAGTCAAGGGGCCTCTATAAGGGCTTCGGACCAGCTATGGCCGAGTATTCCGGCCAATGCGGCATGCTTCTTGGCATATGGTCCTGAGGTCAGGATTTGGGATGAATTTATTTTCGGCCTAACTGGTCGCTGTGGTTAGTAAACTTTGATTAGTTGTCTTCATTTTCTGATTCAGAAGCAGCTTTCTATACATTGAACTTGTAAGTTTCAGTACGAGGATGCTCCATACTTTGTAATAACAGTTCTGTTGCGGAAGGCATTCTTTTTGCAATCATATTACATGCACTGGTTTTTCTTCTTTTCTTTCCCTGAAACTCTTGCAGATGTCTTGCATCGACATTTACATATTTGCCTTCCTTGATAAGGCCAAATTCACCTAGCTCATTTGCCGGAAAAGACCACTAGAAAATTTTATGGCCTCCGGAATTTTTCCTGCCACCAAATATTTTATCAAAGAAAATATATAAATGATGACAATTGAAAATTTTGAACCGATGACCTCTTAAGTGAAACATTGTCAACCACATTAATTTCATTATACATTGTTATGTTTTATAATATTTTATATCATCACTATTAGTTGAGAATGATGGATGGCTTCAGCCTTGTTTAACGAGTGACATCAAAATAATAGCATTAATTGTAATTTTTTTTTTTTCGTCAATCACATTTGTTGTAGAGTTATTAACTTTTAAGAGCTTTTTGAAAAAAAAGAAATTCAATTTAAGTTATTTTAAAGTCATTCACAATAACATGGTGAAGTGGTTTTCAACAAATTAGCCCCTACATGTAAAATGACCCCCAATTCCTAGGCACAAGGAATGTTTTCTTGTTTATTGAGTGTCTAAATATCTTTATAATCATTAGTCATTGCTTTTCACATGTATATACAATTAAAATAAAAGATTTTTGACACTTACATGACTTTAAAAGTCATTGTAAGTGACATGAGAGTGAGACTATATTCAGCAAATAGAATTCGTCGTAGCATTTAGTTGGTATAAATATTAATGAAAGTGATACATATCAGAGGTGGTTGCTAGAGTAGTGGTACAAATTCTTGCTTTTCACATGTATATGCAACAAAAATTAGAGAAATTTTGACATTTTACATGATTTTTAAAAATCACTATTAAGCTGATGACACGAGTGGGCGATAAATATTAATAAAGATAATGTTGTGGACGGTTTTTAGTAAAAGTGCGACAAAGAGAAGAATAGAGAGAGAAAAAGAAGGCTTGAGGAATTATGTTGTATTGTAGTACATTATTCCCCATGCCAAGTGCCTTTATTTATAGTGAAAGAAGTACAATTACCAATAGGATTCTAATCTTTACTTGAACGAGAATATCCCCCAATCCATATCTACCTAGTTTACTAGTCACATTTAACACATGTTATAAATTATCTACAACACTCCCCCTTGAGTGTGCAAATACTCAAGTAGATATCATCGAGATCTTGAGGATGATAGTTGATGAAGTCGTCTCGTAGGCACAATAGAAACACTCTAGTCTCATATTGGGAACTTGCATATAAAAAGAATAAAAACTCTCCCACAAAACACGGCTATGGTAAAACCCAAGACGGGACAAAACCCATAATCTAAAATGAGTTAATACAATGTCGATACTTAACATCTTCAAGACGTAAGTAGTAAGAAAACACACAAGGTATGACCAGCCCGAGAATGGGTGCCTCATTTAAAACCTGAGTGGGGCAACAAAAACCAATGGGAAAAATGATCACGATCGTAGGAAAAAGAGTACATTAAGGTCAAAGCGAGTATACTTGAGGATACTCCCCACAGGATCGACGAAACTCCTACGAGAACTACAAGCGTAAATGAGAAAATTTGCACATACCAAATCCTCCCGAACAAGCTATTGACAATGACTTCGTGAAAGAGGTTGCTTGGATGTCTTCGGATCGAGATATGTGACTTCAATCTTCGATGCTCATGTTGATGTGATGTAAGCCTTATTATGCTTGGTGTTGACTTCTTGGATGTATCATGTTGTAGTGCGAGCCGATACATGCGGTGTCTTCATAGATCGTTGTTGGAACTCAACAAAGGATGAAAAATTAAAGTGCGCTTGAATATGCTCCCATGTACGGGTAGCCGTGTATGGCGATGAGCTGAAGGCGATTACCTTCAGGTCTATTTGAGATTTGACCTCTAAGATATTGCCGTGTTCCTAACGGTAAAGACATAATCCGTTTGGAAAGCGTGCCTTGTGCGGATCGAGGCCGGATAGTGCGTGTCAGCATCCCACAGGTAGGCATCATTAGATAACTTGAGGGTTGTGGTTGAATTAAAGAGATGCGCGAGGATAGAATAAGCCCAAATCCGTAGTAGCGGAAGCGTCTTCAACACCTGTTGGTGATAGCGTGTAGGCGCGAGTGTTGTATCTTGCCAAAGATCAACAACGAATGAGATGTCATGCATAATGCAATGAGCTAAGTACAATAAAGCGCTAATTGAACTTAGATATAGAACTTCAAGTTCACAACCTTTTCAAGGATCTCATTTATCTAGCGTATGAGCGGTCATGGAGTGTACTCAAAGCAACACCTTAAGGTGTAGTTAGAAGCTAGTGGACGAGAATACCATATGAACTTTCTTTGGAAACTTGGTCGAGAGACGGAAAACGAGAGTTTTCCCAAGATCTTTATCTCAAATTCCAATGCGAGCGATTTTCTCAAGCTCTTCCAAAGTCTAAGTGAGATTGTGTCATCGACATAGCGCAACTCTAGCAAAATCGGTTTGTACACGGGGGGCATGGTTATTCACATATCCTTAAGCGGTCAAATGTTACTTAAAAGGGTATACCACGTCCAGCTCGGATTGTTCCAACTCAAGTAAAGTGAAAGCCTCGATTCAATAGGAGATGGTGTTACGTGGTCTAGAACTATTTGGATCGATTATAAGTCCTTCGAAGACTTCCATGTATATTCTGTATCAAGATCCCTATAGATACGTTACGGCTCCACGATACATAAGTGCATATTCGGTTTTGGGAAAAACTGCCAAGCGATAAGGTAGCGGAGCGTTATAGCGTCCATACGGGGGAATAAGTCTCGTAATCAATCCCAAAGCGTTGAGAAAACCTTGCGCCTGGCGTGCCGTATTGCAATATTTCATTCTTCTCATTTGATTCGTTACGAAAACCACTTGTAGCCAGCAGGCTTCACATGTGAAGTGTAGGAACCTCTGACCGACACTTTCACGTTTAGCAAGTGAATCGAGGTTTGACTGGATTACTAGTTTCGGTTTATTGTCAGTTCTCGTCGACATTCATCAATGGAGCAGCGATTCGATATAGAGTAAGCTTTTCACTATTCGGGTAGCTTCCATGTCGTGAATATCGCCGATGATAATCTCATTCCATTCCATTAACTCATCCATGCATGCATAATGGACCAAGATTACGAGTCTCAAAGGATAATCAGGATTAATTTCATGAGGTGGAATGGTTGAGATAGCGAGCAGGAAGGGATTCATTTTGTGCCCTTACTTCTCCATAGGGAGGTGAATCCTTGGCTTTGAATGATTTGTAGGTAACCAGGAGCCGAGAAGTGATTGATTGGCTAGCGTCGGCGTGCCGGGCCGTCAACGAGCGGCCAAAAACGATCCTTCGGCGGCACACCCTTCGGGGATGTTGACTCGCGTCCAGATTGCAGAGTCGTCTATCCTTACCAAGCATGTTTGTAGCTTTGGTATATATGATCTCATCATGTCTGGAATCCCAGGAAAGCGTACGGGCAATACTGGAATCTAGAATATGAGGATCAAGATGAGACATAATGGGGACATCGCGATAATTGTACGCGTTCTTGAGGCGTTGACATTCTTATCTCCCTAGCAGAAGTAGGAAGACTATCTCGCCAGTGACAATCCGTAAATCGCTGATAAAGAGATGCGCGTGCAAGGGCTTTAAGAGAGCTAATTCGAAGGAGAATCTATTAAACAAAGATTCACATTCTTCTTTGAGGACCCATATTAGTACATTGTGGCGGCACAATATGGCGAGAGGTGCATACCAAAAATGCGTAAATACGAAACATCGGAGTTCGTGCCTAGTAACCAATTATGCGCTATAAAGTATCCCGGGTAGCAATGGAGTGCCGGGGCGGACCAACATGGTATACAAGATTGCATAGCCCTGGCGTCGAAAACTTGTTCGTTCACCAAGATCCGAGCGTCGATTGATAATCGCTTTATGATAGAAACCTGCTTGAGAAATTTTGTTTAGGGAGTTGAACATGGGGGAATTCAATGTTCAATTTCAAGCCAAAAAAACATGCAATACTTATCGAATCTTTGTTTGATATAAACTCTGCGGCATTATCCAGTCTTCACAAAGCTTATGGGATAATTAGAGTGGTGAGCCCTTAAGTAAGAGAATTGGCCGAGAGTTGTAGCAATGTGTATGTGGGCGGACATGTGACCATTGTGTCGATATATCAACCAAAAACCATATTTACATGGTGCATTTTTTGGTTGGAAGAGTCCACGGTATTCCCTTTGATCCTTTGTGAAAAGAGGGTTATGTAGTAGCTTTGCTAGGGATGATGTAAAAATCCAATTTCTCCAGCAGCTTGAGGCTTGGTAAAGAAGTGTGCTTGTAAGCTCAAAATCATACTTGAGTAAGGTGATGCATTGTGTAACATATTGCATCGTGTTTTGACTGAATGTTCAAGCAGTGTGCAAAGCAAATGCTTTATGAATCACGGCTTCAATGACCTATATATTGCATCTCGGTTAGGAGGTAGCCCTTTGGCCTTTAAAACATAGCTTCATGCTTCATATTTTGGAAGGTGATGCAAAGATACGTCACTCTATTTTTACTGCGGTGGTTTTTATGATCATTGTTAAACAAGATATCACCGCTCAATGGCGTTCTTCCGGAGCGAATATAAGGCCCCTTAATAGTAATTCAGTACCATTAATACAGCGGTGCGGTGCCATTGCCCTTAATCGGGTTAAGTGAACTTTGAATTTGTTATAGAGAGATGATTTAGTGTGAAGTTAGTGTTATAGTCACTTACGTTCTTCAGACAACTAACTTCCCCACATTTTATACCTTATCACATGTTAATTGAATTTGGTCACATGTATAGAAACATGATTCAGTGCTCATATTAGGACAATATCCATAATAATAGCATCCAAAAATTTAAAAGCAAGTAAAACAATCATCAAACAAAAGGAAAAATTGTTCAAAACTTAAACCAAAAGATAGGGGTTTAGGCTAGCGGGGGCCTTCCATGTCAAAATTTTGCTTTTCCATATGTGTTAGGTGAGAAGTAAAATTAGTCTCACACACCAGTTGGCTACGGGAATGAGTACGCCTCAACAACATTAGTAGGCACAAATAAGTACCAACCAATGATCTATTCCATCAAAATTGAGGTAGATTTTGCACGGTTTGAGTTGGGAATGTGTCCCTTATTCTTGAAGTTTTGGGTCTTAGTTGCCAAGGGATCACGTGTTTGGTCGTGATGCCACCCCCGCCCAGTTAACTCTGATTCTACCACTATTCCCAGTACTCTCGGCCGAAGAAGGAAGAGTAGATTTGGTGAGCCTCTCTTTGACGAACTTAAGTTCCGGTACTGCTTTGGCTTGAGCAAGACACTAGTACATCCTGTAGAAGTAGGGCATGTAGTTCGGTGAACTTGTCGGTAAGCTTGTCAATACCGGTCGGTGAGCTACGCGACGGTCTATACCATTAATAGCTCCAGCGGCCCCGGATCATGCCGTTCGGTCCGTTCGGCCCGAATCAGCAGGGTGCCGCTTTCAACTTTGTTGTGTGCTTTTTAGTGAGCAAAGTAGTAGTAATCGGTCGCAGAAAATTGGGTTATGCATCATGGTGAAGGTTCATGCAATCAGGTCTGACAAAATATCGACAATCGAGACCGTGTTTTAGAAGAACCTGGATTGCTGATGATGATGGTTGAACAATTTGTTTGCAGGATTGCCTTCAACTCTAGGGGTGGTTTCGGTTCGGTAACCGAACCGAACTCCCACTCCCGAATACCGAAACCGAAACTTCGGGGAGGAGGTTTTTAATACCGAAATCAAACCGAAAGGTTCGGGATACCGAAATTTCGGGATACCGAACCTTTCGGTTCGGTTTCGGTATTAAAAACCCCCGAAACCAGGGCCCTGCATGAGAACTTTGACAGCATCCTCAATACAGATAACTCTGCAATCCCCAGAGCAAGCCCCCCGGCCGATAACGTCCCCAAAGCACGATTGAACCCCTTGTTCAAGGTCGCACCTTTTGCACCAAAACGACATCAAACTTTCCATTAATAACACAAACAGAACAAATTCTCCATCAAAACGCACAAACAAAAACAAGGTTTGGTGATCTTTGAAGTAATACCTACGCTGAATTCAAAAACGACAACGACAGTGAGAATTGCCCAGATGGGTTCTTCCTCGAAACTCAGCTCAATGCAACCCAGCTTCACTCCGTTCTCAAGCTCCGAGCAGAAATGCCCTTCATCCAAAGCGCCCATTGACAGACCTCGAAATCCAAAAACAGCACCGACCCAGATTCCGAATCAGGCCCCAAATTCCAAATCCCCCAAAGACACAGCGAAATCAATCGAAATCAAAAGAAAATAAAAAGGAAACAACTTTCGAAGAATTTAAGGAAAATCAACAACATGGGAAGAATCAAACTCACCTCATGGCTTCCAAACTTCTGAGAAAACAAGAATTTGACCGAGACGAAGTATAAGATGATGAGAATCTGATTAATGCCCGATTAAGGCCCTTAAACATAATTAATTAAGAACCCAGAGAAGAAGAACGGCAGAAGTGTTGAACAGGGAAGCTTCGAATGGACTTGGAGAAGGTTGAGATCGAATCTTGCAGAAACTTCGACCGCTTCTTGTTCTCGCCCAGCCGCTTCTTTTTTTTTTTTTTAATCCTAGACTAAAGAAGAAGCTCCTGGAAGCATCTGTTGGATCACACAAGGGAAGACTCAGGGGAGGGGCAAACGAACGTTAGAGCGAGCGAGCGAAGCCTTCAATTTACCACATTAGGAGCAATAGCACGGCATGAGAGAGACTTCCTGCAGCCCAAGTAAGAAGCCAAGCTCCCAAAATATGGTTGAGATCGAATCTCAACCAAATCAACGGCTAAGATTATTAGAATTATATATATTATCTAATAAAAATTTTAATATATATATAGTTTCGGTTCGGTTCGGTATTACCGAAAATATGGTAAGACCATCCCGATCCCAGTACCGAAATTTCGGTATTTTTTCGGTATCGGTTACCGAATCGTTCGGGACTTTTCGGTTTCGGGAATTTCGGTATTCCGTTCGGTATTTTTCGGTTCGGTTTCGGTATTTCGGTACAAAATTTCCAGCCCTATTCAACTCCGAATTTCCATCGTCAATGCGTTGAATCTCGTTCAAAATAACAGGGAAAAAATTGAATCAATAGCAAGTATATTAATTCAATAAAAATAAATAAATCAAAGTAAAAACTATTGAAATTAATACTCCCCATGATTGAAGATGGCCAAAAATCCGATATAATTCTCTTGAGCACAGCGGAAAGAGCGTGCTGATAACGTGTTGTGGACAGTTTTTAGTGAAGGGTGCGGCAAGAGAAGAATAGAGAGAATTTGGTGAAACTGTAGTGTATGTGGAATATGTAGTTCATATATTCCACATACCAGGTGCCTTTATTTATAGTAATACAAGTACAAGTACAATAGGATACTAATCCCTTACAGAACGGAATAGCCTAATCCATATCTACCTAGGATTTACACAATCACATTTAACACATGTTATAAATTATCTACAACATATACGACTGATATTACGTAAAAATATGACTTATTGATTAATATGAT
>CM031083.1:22496001-22668577 GCA_018257905.1 Gillenia trifoliata
CGCCTCGGTTCGATGTGTCACATCCCGGACCGACTCTGCTGTAGCACGATATTTTCCGTTTTGGGCCACGCCCTCACGGTTTTGTTTCTAGGAACTCACAAGCAACTTCCCAGTAGGTCACCCATCATGGGATTGTTTTTGGATGCACCTGCTTTGTTCACATACAAGCTTCTCATCGAGATAAGCTTGATCCAAGGGCTGTCAAATACTTGTTTCTCGGATACTCTTCCACCCAGAAAGGGTTTAAGTGTTACAATCCCAACTCCAAGAGACTTGTAGTGTCAAGAGATGTTCATTTTAACAAGGATACTGCATACTTCAATAAAGCTTCGAAGATTTTCGATCAAGGGGAGCAGTTTCTTGAGCACATTCCAATGCCTACTTCAGGCACAAGTCTTGATTATTCAACTACCAGTGACCAAGAAAGCACAACATTCACACCCATTGATGGGTCAAGTTCAAACCAATCTGAGTCACCCGAGCAATCTACACATGCACATGATGATGATCATCAGCCTAGGCAACCTTCTCGTCTTCCAGTTAAGAGAAATCCTCCTCATGATTGACATCCACCACAACGGTTATTGAATTATGAGACGTATCACACTCGTTATCCAGTGACCTCATGCCTCCATTATCAAAAAAATTTCGCTGCTCATTCTGCATATCTTTGTGAAATCTCAAAGGTTCATGAACCAAATTCTTTTCAGGGGCAAATGAAAAAGTTGTGTGGAGCACAGCCATGGAGGAGGAATTAAAAGCATTACATGACAATCACACTTGGAGTGTAGTTAAACTACCTCCTGGCAAGAAGGCAGTAGGGAGTCGTTGGATCTATAAAACAAAATCCAAGTCTGATGGCTCCATTGAAAGACATAAAGCTCGGCTCGTGGCTCGTGGCTCGTGGTTTCACTCAGACTTTTGGTGTGGATTATAAGGAGACCTTTGCTCCAGTGGCCAAGATGAATACAGTCAGAGTGTTGTTGTCTGTTGCAGTCAATCATGCATGGCCATTATACCAAATGGATGTAAAAAATGCCTTTTTACATGGTGAACTTGAAGAAGAAGTGTATATAAAGCTACCTCCTGGCCATCCACAAGCATGTGACCCTTCTCTGGTATGTAGACTTCATTAATCTATCTATGGTTTGAAGCAATCTCCCAGAGCTTGGTATGCAAAATTAAGCTCAGTTCTTGAAGAAGTTAGGTTCAAACGCAGTAATGCAGACTCATCTTTATTTGTTTGATCTGGTTCAAGTGAAATTCTTGTCGTCCTCATTTATGTGGATGATCTCATTGTCACTAGGAATAATGCAGATGAAATTTGTTCTCTTAAACAATCTCTACTTCAACGATTTGCAATCAAAGACCTTGGGGTACTCAAATATTTTCTTGGCATTGAGATAGCTTCTTCCTGCAAGGGTTTGTTTTTTAATCAACGAAAATATGTTCTTGACCTGCTGCAAGAGGCAGAAATGCTTGACTGCAAACCTGCTCGCACTCCTCTGGACACCAAGCAAAAGTTGAATATGAAAGGAGAACCGCTCAACAATGTCACTTACTATCAAAGGTTAGTTGGCAAGCTTCTTTATCTCACCATAACAAGGCCTGACATCACATTTGCTGTCAGTCTTGTGAGCCAATTCATGCATGCTCCAACCACAATACATCTGCATGTTGTCAAACGAATTTTGAGATATCTAAAGGGTTCCATTGGTAGAGGGATTGTGAAGAAAAATAATTCTCACACTCAAATTCTCAACTACACTGATGCTGATTGGGCTAGCAACTCTCTTGATCGCAAGTCTACTACTGATTTCTGTACTTTTGTTGGTGGAAATTTGGTTACTTGGAAAAGCAAAAAACAAAATGTGGTGGCTCGTTCAAGTGCCGACGCTGAATATCGAGCCATGGCGTCCACTACTTGTGAGCTTATTTGGCTCAAAGGTCTACTCTTTGATTTAGGATTTCTCATTTCTCAACCCATGACACTTGTGTGTGATGATCAAGCAGCCATGCACATCGCTTCTAATCCAGTCTTTCATGAACGTACAAAATATATAGAAGTTGACTGTCATTATGTTCGATCACAAGTTCAATCTCAAGTGATTCAAACTCAATATGCTCGGAGTCAAGATCAGCTAGCTGACCTATTCACCAAGCCTTTGCCTCTGGCTCATCTTCAACGTCTATTAGTCAAGCTTGGATCACTTAATCCACCCAGCTTGAGGGGGACTATTGGAATGAGTGAACTAGCAGCATAGGTTATTATTGTTGAAATCAACTCATCGGGTTAGTCTTGTATCCGTCGGGTTAGTATTGTATCCTCATCGGGTTAGTCTTGTATCCGTCAGGATAGTCTTGTATCCATCGAGTTAGTCTTGTGTTCATCGGGTAAGAGCTAGGGTTGCAGGTCTTTATCTCCTCTAGCTAGCTTAGTGCTAGGTCTTTGGGTTAACCACCTGCACACTCATATTTGGTGGCTGTTTGTCTTGTAATTAGTTTCAAGACCGGAAATTAGGGCCTAGGTTAAGGGTGAAGGTCCATGGCTTGTTACCATTGGACCTTAACTTGCTATGTAATCCTCTATATATGTCTCTTCCATTGTACTTACAATTCATGATGAAATACAAATATCACAAGTTAAAATTCAACAACAAGTTTTACGACCGGATATATGTCTCGAAGGGCCTTCCTGTCCAACCAGCTAATCTTAAAGACGAACAATTAAGAGTCAACGTTCTTTTCAAACAAATACAAAAGATGTTGGAAAGTAACATGTGTGTCATTGCAGAAGCAGGAGACTCATGGTTTCATTGTCAAAAATTAAAACTACCACCAGCATGCGGGTAAGCATATACATGTAGAAGTACGAGCATAAGTTGTTTTGACTAGTTCTGTAACTTATGAATACGGTTTAGAGACTGAAAATGTATCTGCAGGTATGAGTTTCAGTTGAATTATGGATCACTCGGTTGGTAGTTGGTGCAACACTTGGATATGCGCAGGCTGCACCAAATAAGCGACTAATTAGCTGCATTGGTGATGGGGGATTTCAGGTATACTTATTTCTAACGCCCATCTAAATAGCACGCGACGTACAAAATAAGATGTAGGTTTGTTCTTTTCACGTGACGATGATGAGTTGCAAAGAATATCATTTAAAAGTTAACAAGAGTTCAAATTTGATGACCTATTTTTATGTGATTGGACTGTTATGTCACTCATCAGTGTCATGTGATAAGAACAACACCATAAGTTTTTCTAAAACAAATTATATGGCTTAAAGAAGATAGAGAAAAACACTATATGCAAGCTACTTTAGGTGATAACTGGCCAATGTATATATTGCAGATGACAGCACAAGCAGTGTCAACTATGCTGCGATGTGGGCAACGAAATATCATATTTCTTAACAATGGCGGATACACCACAGAAGAACAGTTTCATCTTGGTTCTTACAATATAATCAAAAACTGGAACTACACTGCGTTCGTTGATGCTATACACAATGGGGAAGGGAACAAAGGTGAAAATATGATATATAATTGTATTTTGCTTAAATGCTTAGTCAAGTGATACTTATATATACAGCATATTGTATTTCTTTTATTCTTTTCAATTCTTAATTTTAATTTCCTTTTTCTTCAAGGTTCAATGTGTGGAGGAGCTTATATAGCAGCAATTAAGACTGCAACGGAGGAAAAACATAATTGCTTATGTTTTATTGAGGTTATTATACACACGGATTATACAAGCAAAGAGCTAATTCAGTTCGTATGTAGGATATATATCTGCCAGAAGCCGCCCGCCAAAACGTGATTAAACTTGTGCATCACTTCAAAAGCTTTATATATAGTCTTTCTTAATTAATTCGATGTTATTACTTTAAGATTTATGGATGGTGATGTTGCTTCTTGTTGTAGTAAATCATTTATGACTATTTTGATTTGGATTTAAGCCTCTTGTTATATGTTCATAAATTACGTATATTTAAGCCTCTTGTATTAATATTGAGCATTACACCCTATGAAATTTTCAGAATGAGATTTCAGTGTTCATTTTTCATCATCTCTCAGTTAGATGGAAATGGCCAAAGACAAATCATTTCAGTAGCAATTTATGGAGCCTCGTACAAGCTTTACAACATCAACTAAAAGTCCTTTTCATATTTTCTTGTCTTTATCATGAACTCCTCAAATAATTGACCCGTTTGCCAAGTAAAGTCTCACAAAATCTTCCATATCTTTTCCTTCAATTTCATATGAAAATGACTTATAAATCTTATTATCACCGTCCCTTAATGATTGTCCACGGATTTCATTATCAAGAACTGTATGTGGCCTCTAGTACCAATTTGTTCTAACACATTACTAATTTTTCTGGTGTAGATTTACTTGTTTATGAGGTAGAGTTTAAATAATTCATTGCTAAAGTGGAGATTGCTGGAAAACCCACAACTAACTAGTAGGGTATCGAATGGGTGGCCAACCCATTTCAATACATTGGCACAACACGTGCTTGTTTCAAGTCGGGCTCGGCCCAACACAAATCTGTAACACGTGCTCGTTACAGATATGTCTATTTATTATTTTTGGTTATATTGAAGGGTTTCATATAAACCCTAACTATTCATACTCCTACCCATCATCTATCCACTCTCACAACTAGGCTAACCCTAGTGACTTTACAAGTATGCATGAAATATCAATGAACATGCGTGCACATTAAATTTACGACATTGTAAAAGAAAATAACAATAAAATCAAAATCTTACCAAATAATACACAATTTTATTTGTTGCGACCTCATTAGTTGGACAGGCAAGATGGGCAACTATATAGAGCTATAGTTGACTAATACATAAAACTAGGGCTAGGCGCCGTTTGAATTGGTTCAGTTTTGGGTCTAAATCGTGAACCACCGCACACTACAGTTTTGTCAAAATTTCAAACCACAATGAAACCACAAAGGACCACGAACCCATCCCTAAGGTTGAGGAAGGGATGATGGTCAAATCTTTTGCTCGTCACGGGGTCCAACAGATTGCAGACGTTAACATTGCCTTCGAACGGACACTTGCTCCTTAGGGTGGACAGGAACCTAGGGTTGATAGAGGGGTCTGACGGTGTTCTTTCAGTGAAGTTGTAGAGCCTCTTCGACATGAAAAAACACGCGATGGTTCCCATGGTGTGTGCTCCTGCATGGAATTCATGAGTCAAACTAGTTATGTAAAACATGCAAAGACCTTTAAACAATGCAAAATTACAACTCGCACGCAACAATTAATACAAAGTTTATACCAGCAGTGAGGAGGACAAGTTCCTCGTCAATGAGTCCTTTCTCCATAAACGTTGCCTTCAAAACCTCAATGGACTGTCCACGCACATCGGGAATCTTTAGATGGGCCGATCAATGTTGGAGACTCGCCCGTCTCTCCTTCCCGTTGGAACTTGGTAGAAAATGAGTCCTTTCTCCATAAACGTTGCCTTCAAAACCTCAATGGACTCGTCCACGCACATCGGGAATCTTAGATGCATGATCAATGTTGGAGACTCGCCCGTCTCTCCTTCCCGTTGGAACTTGGTAGAAAGGACGTTGGCTATGGAACATTTGACAGCCCACGTATATATTCCTTGACTCTATTCATTTTCAGGCCACTAAATTGGTCGGTCTAGCCTATGAACAAGTTCGTCGTACTAATTGGTTTTTCTATAATTTTAATTCAATCCCTTTAGTATATAGTTACTAATATAACCTCATTATTTGTTGGATGAAGAAGTTAATGGATCTTTTTGAATTACATTTCAATATAAAAGTGTTAGGGGACTATTTAGAGTTTAGAAAATTGAAATTTGAAAAAGAAACCATCATTTTTTTTTTTTCTAAACGAAACATAATTTCAAGTCTACTATTAAGAAAAGCGCACTTTACATATTAAATGGGCTTTGAACAAACCATTTCATTACAATGGATTACCCGCCTACAGCACTCAAATATTTGTGTTGTGCCAAGCTTGACTGGAAATTAGCTCGTCTTGTGCCGATTTATTGAAATGGGCCAGGCCGACCTGTTTGACACCTTTAAAAAGTATTGTGGTACATAAAATAATTACTAAAAAAAATATGGGATGGACTCATATTTATGATGATTTGGTATGGTTTGGAACTATGAAAATATAAGACTAGTTAAGCACAATGCTATTAATAGATTAGCATGATGATAGCCCTTTCTTCCAACAAAAGAATATCGCGTTGTTCTTGACACATGAATGATGAATTATATTTGGTGCGCTCATAACTATGGATGTTGAATGTCGAGTGTTGAGTTTTAATTAATATAAAAACAAATTAACGTAGTAAATTATTGTAACAAGTGGGTATGTTCAAATATGACACGCGTAGCACATTGTAGTTTAGGGATAAACAACAATTTACTTGTTATACTATTGTGTGGTACATGCATGTAATATTATTATATACTAGCCATTTATCACACACGGTGTGCCAATTGGCATTTTTTTCTTTTTTATATATAGACTTCATTTTTAGTTTTTATCCCAAAAAAAAACTGACTTAATATCTTTTTTTTAGATATAGGGCATTATTCATAGAAAAATAGTGCAGGTAAATAAATTAATTAATGTAGATAAATTAATTCAAAACACAAATAGTGTAGGTAAATTATTAATTCATAAAAAATTTAAAATAAGTGCATTATTCATAAAAAAATAGTGCAGGTAAATAAAATAATTAACGTAGGTAAATTAATTCATAGAAAAATAATGTAGGTACATTATATTTATGTGAAAAAAATAAAAATAAGTGCAGAATTGAAACACAAAATAAAATGCGTTCTTGCACACGACAAAACATATAAGTGAGGTAAATTATTTTTCATATATTTGATAAACAAATCAATGTATATGTTTTTCCTATTTTATAAAATACTAATATAACTCATCAAAATAACAAGAAATAACATAAGGAATTGAAGCAAACCGAGTAAATAAAAAAAAAAATGAGAACATAACGAATCAAAACCTGAAAAGGGGTCTAATATAGAACTCAGAACAATGAAAAGTCAATATGGTAGAGCTGCAGCAATTGAAAGAACAACAGATTGTAAACCATTTGAAAAATGTGAGAACCATTTGAAAAAGCCTAATAATGTGGAGACAAAAATAGCATTCAATTTCCCAAAATTTCATCCTAAAGTCAAGTTAAAATATAATAGGGGTACTCTTGGAAGAGAAATTACACATAATCTAAGTCATCAGGCAAGTTAAGGAAACATGCTTAGTTGGAGCCTAGTCAATGGGTTTTTCTTATAGAAAATAAATAGGGTTAAACTCACTTTACTATCCTCAAGTATCTTGAAATTCTCACTTTGCTACCCTTAGTTTTTTTCGTCTCACTTTCATACCTAAAGTTTGATTTTTCTGACACTTTCATACCTCCGTTAAGTTCTCCGTTAAGTTGTCCGTTAAAGGTGACGTGGCACTGTGCACAATTAAAAAAAAATTAAAAGAGTCATTCTCGACCAATTCTCACATTTTCTTGCTGGGTTTTCTTCACCTGCAGCTGCATCTTCTCCACCGACATTCAAAACCACCAAGCTGCAAAATCAGGACCAAGAAAAAGAGCCGTTTGTCGGAGTGAACATCGGCACTGACGTTTCGAATCTTCTGTCTCCGTCAAAGCTCGTTTCATTTCTAAAACTCCAGCAGATCAACCACATCCGCCTCTACGATGCCGACCCAGACATCCTCAAAGCCCTATCCAAAATCAAGATCCGGGTTGTCATCAGCGTCCCTAACAACCAGCTCCTCACCATCGGCTCCTCCAACACCACCGCCGCTTCCTGGGTCGGCCGAAACGTCGTCGCTTACTACCCCGAAACCCTTATCACCGACATTGCGGTTGGCGACGAGGTGTTAACCACCGTGCCCTCTTCGGCTCCTCTGCTTCTTCCAGCTATTCAGTCGCTTTACAACGCTTTAGTGGCTGCAATTTTGCACAATCAATCAGGCTGGGAAGAGGACCACTGCATCTGCTCGATTTTGGCCCCAGCCGTGTAGGCCAGAATGGGATCGAGGCCACCCTCCATTGGCTGGCCCATGGAGGAAAGGTCCCAGATGAGGGCCTGGGAGTCATCCCCGGCAGTGCAGATGTGGCAAGAGCTGTGTGAGGCCCAAGCAATGGCGTTGACGCTGGACTGGTGCCTCTGCAACTCGACCATGGGGAGGGTCGGGAAGCAAATGTCAAGGACGACCACCTTGGCGCTGTCCATGATGATGGTGGCCATGTACCTCGGGTCCTGCTTGTTCCATCCCAGGCGCTCGATGTCCCAGATGGTGCACGTGGTGTTGATGGAGGAGGTGGCGATGCCCTTGGGCTCGGCCTCGTTCCAGTCAAACGAGGTGGAAGGAACCCAGTTGGATTTTTGATTTGGGAAGTTGGTTTTTTGCTTGATCAAGTTTTCTGAGTGGAGTTGGATGATTTGAATTTCTTAGGGCGTTTGGTTGGGAAGGATTCGAGCGACAGTGCTCTGGCTCGATTTTTGGTTTTAGGTTTGATTTTTTTTTTTTTAATTGTGCACAGTGCCACGTCACCTTTAACGGAGAACTTAACGGAGGTATGAAAGTGTCAGAAGAATCAAACTTTAGGTATGAACGTGAGACGAAAAAAACTAAGGGTAGCAAAGTGAGAATTTCACGATACTTGAGGGTAGTAAAGTGAGTTTAACCCAAATAAATATGATGGGTTGGAGGTGAGAGAAAATAAATTTCAAAGGGGAAAGTCAAATTTTCTATAAAAAAGAAGAAGATCAAGTTAAAGGGTCAAACTTGGGTGGTACATACCATTCAATGATCCGACCATTGAATGGTTCAAGATTCATTTGGGGCCCACCGCAAATTAATCTGAGACCATTCAATGGCCAGACCATTGAATAGTCCGTACCACCCAAGATTTATCCCAAATTAAACTATCCAGTAAGCATAACCAACTAGGATTCTATGAACGTTTGCTATTTTACTTTCAAACTTTTTTTAATTCAAAATATGTCATTCATAAAAAAAAAAAAAGAGCAATTAGACATTTAGTTGCAGAAATGATCAGGTGTCGTTATGTCATCGTTGTGTCAATATATAATCAATATGTCCGTTCTGCAACCAAATGTCAAAAAATGATCGGTCCTGCTAGTTGCCAAAAAAAAATTTAAATATATATTTTGACAATTTTATTCCTTATTTATTGTATTGTGTCTTTTTTAAATTCTAAGCATGTTACAACTCGTCCCAAATTTTGTGTGAAATTACCAAAATACCCCTATTGGTCAATGTTGACTTTTGTTGACTTTTCGAGACGACTTCTGAAAATTTATTTCTTTACATATTCATGATGTACTCGTCGATACGAATGCGTGGAAGCAAGCGGAACTCAATTTGGAGTTAAAACGAACGTTTTATGAAGCTTTAAAGTGTAGGGGCATTTTAGTAATTTTCACTCCGTAAGTTGGAATTAGGGTTTTTGGCTGGCTGCTGTGCAGCCAACCCTTCCCCATTCATTCTGCACGTTTCATACAGCCTCCCTCTCTTTCTCTCCCACTTTTCTCTCTAAGCCAAAAACCTCCAAAAACCTCACCGAAACCCTAATCTTTGGACGAATCACAAAACCGTCAAACCGTTGCCCAAAATCCATACCATCATGATCGTCTCGTCATTCTGGACGAGGCTGTGATTTCAGAATCTCCAAACTCGAACCCGATCGATCAAACCGACATCGGAACGGTTTCGGCAAATTGTCCGTCAATTTCCTGTGCAAACCAGACCAAGGTAAGCCTCGAGACCATTACCATTGGTTTTATTGGATTGAGTAGGTTCAAATCGATATAAAGAACGTCCAATTTGGTGCATTTTTGAAGGAGAACGGAATTAGGGTTTCCCAAAGCTTCCCGGCCAATTTCAGGCCATCTCCGGCCATTTTTCCGGCCTCAAATTGGTATGAAAATATTCTACTCGTCAATACCTTCATTTTGATATATGGCACGTTAAATTTGGCCAAAGAACGAAGAAGTTATGAATGTTTGAAGTTTTGGAATTAATTCGGAAAATTTCCCAGAATTCCGGCCAACCAGACGGCGGAGGACGGCGGCGACGGCGGAGGACGGCGGCGCCGGCGGCTGCTCCGGCGACCGGCGAGAGGAGGAGGAAGAAGGAATATTCCGTCAACGATAACGGAATATTCCTTACGACGTCAGAATATTCCGTCAGAAAGGTATATTCTGTTAAGTTTGACTGACGCCGTTAACTTTAACGGCGCTGACGTCAGCAGGCACGTGGCTGACGTCAGCATGCGCGTGGGGGTGACGTCAGCAGGCGCGTGTGGCTCGTGGCGACACGTGCCGGCGCGTGGCGACACGTGCCAGCGCGTGGCCGGCGGGTGGCGGTGCGTGCGGCGGCGCACAGCAGCGCCGGCGGCAGTGGACGGCGGCTGTAAGGTTTTCGGGCCCCAGAAATTGTTTTTCGAGCCCGTTTTCGCCAAAATAGTATTATTTTTGGAATATTTTTCTGTAGGGCCTATATTAATTTATATTAGGGAGGTTCTAATTTTTCCCCTAATATTAAATAGGTAATTCTTCGACGCCACACTTCGAGGAGGGCAACACCGAGGGAGATTTCACTCCCGATCACCTATGAGTGGACTTTTGTTTTATTAAATGATTTTCATGCTTTGATTTAATTATGGCTTTGATATAATTATGGTTTTAAATGATTTTTGAGGCATGAATATATATGGTTATATATTATTAAATGGTTTTAAAGTGTGATTTCGATTACGTACAAAAGTATGAATATTTTATTATGAAATGGTTTGTGATATGAGTATATCTATGGTTATATTTTATGAAATGATTTTAAGGGTTGATGATATTTATATGGTTATATTGGTATTTAATTATTGGCTTCTACGCATGAATATGTTCGATTACACAAGGATTAAATATTTGGGAAATTATGAGATATATGATATTCTTCACTTTTACACATGATGTATATACGTATGTTTTCAAACACACTTGGTATGCTTTCACTACGTTGTAGTACCGTCTCACGGCCGTAGGACAAGTCTCACATGTTTGGGTCACACGCACTGTACTCCAGGGGTATTGTTCGGTAAATACCTTAGTGCAAGCTTGTCTTACGTTTATGTTTATTTTTGGGGAAAAGGCCCCATTACGTTGTTGGAAATGTGCCCTAAAACCAATCATATGATGATACTTTACGGACATTTCAAATGTTAAACTAATTTAGTTTAATATAAAGGGCAATGATTATTGTTTAAAGTAGTCTCATATAAATGTTATATGCTTAAACAATAAGTCCAAGGAATATGTGCTTAGTAGAATGTAATCTAAACAAGTTAGGTTCATGAGACCATTCTCGATCATAGACATATCCTAAACGTTCCTGATCATAGGATTGCCAATTGGGCATTGACAGTCCGTTAAGATCAGTACATGTTATGTCTTCTCTCAGGGAGAGTGACTAGTCTCGAGTCATTGGTGTAACTGACACCAAGACAAGCATGTAGGTGCTCAATATGGACTGAGTCCACTGAACACGATCAACGATGAGTTTTCATGATCATGTCACATGAGAACTCATAGTTGGGATAATGCAAATTAGTCCTTTGACCTGAGGCATCACAGTTGTCTTGTGGTGAGGTCCTTGATCTTTGATTATGTCAAAGTCACCCCATCCGAGGGTGTCCACGGCATAGTTGGGGTTAAGCTACTTAGCCATGGAGGCAAGTGAATGCGCAACAAGGGATCTCTAACCTTCAAACCGTTTGAGGGAGAATACTCTATGATATGATTAAGAATCTCTGGCCAGAGTATGAATAAGATTTAGGAAGTCGTTCCAAATCATATTCAAGGTAATCATATAAGTAAATGAATCACATTGGATAGTAGACATGAATAAACTATCAAACCAAACAATGTGGTCGAGAGTATTGTATTAGAGAAGGACCGTATTGCATTGCAATCCTAACTGAATAGGTTCTCCACCTCTTCTGATTAGCTTGGGTAGCCATGACATACTGCTAGGTGTCACTCATGGTTTGTGGATGCCCTATAGGTGTATAATCACTTAAGGGAGAATTGAAAGTATGTTTCAATTCGGAATTGATTTGAAAGAGTTCTAATCCTCCACTGCCTCGCTAAAAGGAACCTAATGGATCGTACACCGTGTAAGGTAGAGTTTGATGAAACAATGGAGATGAGTAAGAATAATTAAATGGTTTAATTATTTATGGCAAGGATTAATTAATATGTTAATTAATCAAACGAATAAGTTCATTAAAGACCTCGGGTTAGTTTTGGGCCTCAAGGCCCAATGGGCTTCGAACGTCAAGCCCATTGACTTAAGTTGTATGACAACTTAATGACTAATAATACATTAGGGCCCAAAAGCCCAATGAACCCAACATGGCCGGCCATTTTGATGCAATGTAGTGAACTTGCTTTAATTGCAAGTTTGCCACTACATTGTGAGATGTTATAATGGCAACTTGATAACATTTCAATATAGAGGTTTTCTTTTGGGAGAATGGTTGAGCATGAAAATGCTCTCTTCTCTCAAAGAGGCCGGCTCCCTAGAGGAGAAGGGCTAGCATTCTTCTTCCTCTAGGGCACTCATCTTCTCATCAAGGCTCTCCTTGGTGAAGAGACTTAGAGGTTCCCTACTTTGGGAACTTGGAGAAATCTATTCCTCCATCCTCATCCAAGCATGGAATGAAGGCCCTCTCCATGGGTGATTAGCCTTTTCTTAGGCAAAGAGGAATCTACAAAGGTATATGATTTATCCACTCAAATTGTTCTTGAGTTTTGTAATGGTTCACCATATCTACTAGGCATAGAAGTTCTTGGGTAAAGTTTTGAATTTGAATGCATGCAAGCATGATTCCGCCAATTAATTGTTAATTGCATGCTAATGATGTTGTTCAAATGAACTTGGTTTTACGAAAATTTCCCTTCATACGTAAGGACTCGGGTGTGACGCGCTAATGCGCAAGTGCTTACATGTGTGTGGTACTAGGAGTACAAATTGATTGATAACGTAAAGTGCTTGTACGGGGATTGAGAGGTTGTTCCTCAACACGTACATGGGTGATTGCTCATATACCCTGTGTTGGATTTTCTTATCTATACTATTATATATATGGCGAAACGATTTATGGGAATATGAATTGTTATTTACGGAATTATGTTGATATATATACATTTCCAGTTATACTTATAAAGTATGGGTTGACATCTATTATGGTATTATTTACGGATTTCGCTTTGAGATTTACTTTTAGCTATATACTTATATTATTGTATGATTTTGATACATACTACGGTAGTATGATTTTGCAAATATATTGGATTTCAAACAGGGGGTTACTATGTTGAAAAGAGAAAGGTATTTCGAAAACTTTTATTTTCGTCCACTCACACCTTTGTTTTTGCGCCCCCTTCAGGACATAGTGATAGAGCATCTGGTGAAGTCGAGGCATCCGAGTGGCAGCTCTGATTCTATTTCCCAATCATGTAGGGATTTACTATTTCTTATTCAGTTTCTTTAATAATATCCATCCCTGTTATGGATAGAAATTCTAGGAACTTGATTCATTATTTTGCTTCCGCTGTTTCAAATTAGTACGCTCTGAACCTTGTGCATGTTGACATTAATTTCTGCAACTTTATGGTAATTTAATTTACTTAAACTAAGTGTTGTCATGCATTTAATGGCTTCGTCACTTACGAGTGTCAGCCAGCACGCCCGAACTCGGTATCCACGTGGGTATCGAGGGTGGGGTGTGTCAAAGCAGGGAAGAATAATTTTTGGTATTATGAATCCCTTCTCCCTTTATATAGAGAAGATACATTCGATAGGGTTGTGCGGAACTTTGGTTCCAAATTTCAACAATATGTTAATACAAAATAAATTAACCCCATGAAAACTCATATTTACATCTCCTCATTTTTATATCTATGCATTGGAGCAAAACCAAATTTTAGATAGAGTACTGCTAGGGAAACCACATTTTTGTACCACATTAGTATACCACATGTTATGGCAAATGATGAACATAACCAACATTTAATGAGATAGATTCATTAATTGACATGACATGTACACATCACTTGCCACATAAGATGGTATACAATTGTCGTACAAAAATGTACTCTGCCTAGCATTATACAAATATAAATAATTGTTAAAGCATCTTCAATGGAGAGATACAAATTTGAGAAAACCCATATTTACTTCTCATTTTACATTTCCGAAAGATATAAATATAAATTTGAGTCTCATTTATTTTTCCGTTTAACTACCAAGGGCCACCTCCTAAACATGTAAAAAACATGTAAATTAACTAAACTAAAATAATAATGACATGTTAATAAAAATAATAATGGCATGTTTATTCTTTTATAAGAAGACTTTTAGACCTCTATTTATAAATTTATTATAATGTTAATTAACTAAACTAAAATTGAAAAAAGAATAATAAAAACTACAACAAAAATAAAAATAAATCCATCACCCACCCCAATCATCCACGTTGAGCCGACGACTATTAAGTCCCCAATCATCTATCACCTCTCTCCGGCGACAAACACTGTAACATCCAGTCAAAAGTTTGTTATAAAATAATTCCCGAAGGGATATTTTGGACACGTGCATGCTAGATATTTACACGAAGTGTACAATGCTTGGTACTGTGTGTCATGTGATTGTGCAATGTGGTTGGGTGCGTGTGTGGTTTGAAATTCACAGCCCTTTCTATTTATAGAAAGTCGGCTTGTCAAGTTTCCTCACACCCAAACCGAAATATCTCTCATCTTCTCTCTTTTTCTCTCCTCACTTTCCCTTTACCTTATCTCTCTCTTCCCTTTTCTTTTCCTCTCTCTCTCTCTCTCTCTCTCTCTCTCTCTCTCTCTCTCTCTCTCTCTCTCTCTCTCTCTCTCTCTCTCTCCCTCATCGATTATGCACAATGCACATCATTGAAAAGCCGACGAACCAAGGCAATCCGAAGTCACCACCTTATTCCACTCAATGAGATGATCACAACCATGCCCTTGGTTGTGTGAAACTCACCCCGAGTTCCCCGAAACGAAGACAAACTGACCGTGGAGTTTCGAAGCTTTTTCCTAAGCGATCTCACCTAGTTTAGCCTCGAAACCACTGCCTTTGTCTTCCCCAATGATCCTAGACTCGAAACCAACGAAGAAATGAGCTTGTTCAACGGCAAAACGATGAGATCGAAGAGTTACAATAGCCGCTAGCTTTCGTGGGAAATACAGGCCATTTTTCAAAAAAAAATTCGGCTAAACAGAAGGTATATCGTCATTCTACTCGTCGCTAGCTTCATTTTGACATAAAGAACATGAAATTTGGCTGAGAAATGAAGAAGATATGAAGGTTTAAAATTTTCTAGAAATCGGCGAGTTGCAGACGGCTGCTGGCGGCGGAGCTCCAGCAAACCAAAGGTAAGGGACAGAGAATATTCCTCAAAATATTCCTTTAGAATATTGCATTAGATTTAATGGAGATATCGGCATCTTCTGATAGATCTAACAACGTCAACTAATGCCGTTAGTTTGATTGTCAGTTTTGACTGGCAAGCGAGCTGAGAGTGGGCAACGCGTGGGGGCCCGTGGGAGGTTGTTTTCAACTTCCGTAGACACGAGGTGACTCGTGACGACGCGTACTACCTTGTTGCAATATGTGTGGTATTTTTCAGAGCGTTTCTGACCTCCGTATTGAGCAAACAAGGGATAAGTGTCGTTAATTAGTTTAATTAGTAACCTTTATGAGTTTAATTATTATTATAATGATATCTCATATAGGTGAGACTTATCCAGAGGACTACCGGGGCTACCTAGGACAGAGAGGCTTCGACCCGGCTACTTATAGGTGAGTGAATGGGTCTTTGTTTTGGTAAATATATATATTTATGTATAGTTTTCACTGCTTTCTTTAAATTGTTAGCATGAGTTATATAATATGTGATTGTTGAAGGTAGAACAGTCGTATTATATTTGCCATACATTTCTTTTATTGTTGTTCATCAGATATAGAACACCCAAGTATTGTACTCAGTCTCAGGGCCAAGACTAACAATGACGTTTGGAGGTTCACACCTAGTACTGCTACGCAACTTTGGATCCATTGTAGGTACTAGCATGTTTTAGGTTGCACTAGGCAACTAGGACTTGTGTGTGAGGCGCTTTGCGCACAACGATTAGCGTTACAACTCGCGTCACTATAGTACTTAGCGTATTATTTTATACCTAGCATGTCCTTGTAGCTTATCTACTTGGGCTAGTGTGTTTATATATGGGTGAGCATTCAATCTTGTTTTACAAGCAATCCAGTACTGTTTTACCCTTGGTTTTAGAGGAGTACCTGTATTACTATTATAGTATTTTGAGGATCATACTGGGGAGTATGACATATTTTCATAAACTATACATATTTTCTAGTGAGGGGATAGTATGCTCTTAAAAACAAAGGTTTTACCAAACTTTACTTTTTGACCCACTCACCTTTTATGTTTTGCGCCCCTCCAAGACTTAGTAGCGGTCTTGAGTACCAGTGAGACAAGGGCACCCTTTGGCTGATTGATGGTTCTGACAGCTTCTCCAAAATAAGTAGGATTCGTTCCTACCTTTAGTTTTCTGTTTTATCCATCCTCACAAGTATATGAATATTTGTATCTCCTGCACTATTTATTATGCTATGACTGTTTTGCACCTATAATAATGGGTTTTACCCATCACCGCGCACTTTTACTTCCGCTTCCAACTCTAATTTATTCACTTTTCTCAATCATTTGCATAATTGGTTTTCGTTACTTAACAAGTGTCGGCCAACACTTCCGGACACCTGACGTGTCAGGATCGAGATGTGTCAAACACCACCTCCACTCTTTCTTTCAATTTCGGTACTACCACCTCCTCCCTCTCTTCCTCTTCCTCATATGTGAACAACAACGACCACCAACCACTATGGAAGAAGACGACGACAACCCATATTTTCAAATTGAGAAATACTCAAATCCCAATTGGAATAAATCGATTTAGAGCAATCTACCCATGTATTGGAGCAATCTCCCCTCGTGCTTCTCTCTCTTCTTCGCCCTCCCGTTTCTCTCCATTCATCACCTATTTCTCTCTCTCCCTCTGTGCTTCTCTCTTCCTCCCCCTCTCGTTTCTCTCTCTTTCCAAAGGAGATACCGCTAAGCAGGGTGTCAAAAGGTTTGGTTTATGACGAGGTGGGTGGCGTTTTGAGGGATGTTGGTGTGGTATTGCAATTAAGGAAGGGATAATGGTTTCTTAAAAAACATATTAAAATTTATTCTTCTGATAAATTAAAAAAGAATTTAATTTTAATTTTTATGATAGGTGATATTATAATATAGGTGAAGAAATAGGAGAATGTGGCGGGCATTCTTTATTTATATTTGACGATGCTCAATACACTATGCACAATTGCATTTCTGATATTTCGCCAATAAGATTATAATATAGGTGGAAAAATAAGAGAATGGGGTAGGCACACTTTATTTATATTTGACGACACACAATACACTATGCACAATTGCATTTCTGATATTTCGCCCGAATTGAAGGGTATTTCGGTACAAAGGCGTCACAAGTGGCATCCCAAGGCATTGGTGGGTCCAGCTCCCCGCCTTTTTCTTTACAGCCGACTCTCTTTTGCTTTTCAAAATTCTTTTGTCTCCAATTTTCTTCATTGATATCCCAATGTATGTTGACCCAAATTACCAAAATCTCCTTTGGCCTTTTGAATGCAAAGTAACCACCGTTTGTTAGATGTGATAACGTAACAGAAAGCAGCCACGTGTACATGGAACACTGTTCACGCGTGAGAGAGAACTATGAGAAGCTCCCCTCCCTCCCGCAACTGAATTCACTTGCTTTCAAGACCGGAACTGATCCAACGGTCAAATCCACTTGAGTTTCAACTTGGGCAGCTCATGTGAGATCGTGAGAACGAGGATCCCATGTTTTTGGGTAAGGTATGATATTTTATTCTGTTTTTTTTTTCAAATTATTATAAATAATTTATTTTTTACCAGCGATATTCTACAATAACTTATACTAAAAATGGAATATTTGAATTTGGAATGTTGTAAGTTGAAAACAAATACACTAATCACACAGGCAATCCGTCACTTACAATGATTTAACTTTTTTTTTAACTAAAATACTTATAAGAAAGCAGTACCTAATGCTAACTGCTAAGGGATTAGACTGTATAATTTGTAGACCAATAGTAAAACCTTTTTTAAATTTTCTTACCACAACAAATTATTTTCTTTCACATATCTTCATGTCAATATTCAATTCCGACTCTAAAATGTGTAATGAAATGCCTCAAAAGTAAATGAGAAGATTAATGTTGTGAGGTTAGTAGTTTCTTTAACAATCACATTAATTCCTTAGCTCCGTCATTGGCTAATCATATGATATAATAGTTAATAAGTTCATATCAAATTTTCTATTAATAAAACATGCATCAATTGTGGAAGGTTGTAGCCAGTTAATGATTTGAAACTGTAATCCCTTTAACTTTACTATGCATGTCAATATGGAATATAGGGTAATGTTATTAGTGTTCCAAAAATTTCTTCTTGCACTCATTTTGCTATACATATTCAATTATCAGGCCATTAAATGGTACGTACTACCCAAAATTTTTCCCAACTTGAATTTAAAAAAAAAATTACAACTTGCTCTGGTGACTTGTCAGCGCTCATAAATTACAATAAAAAATCGAAATGGCATATCCAGAAATTTAATCAGCATGGAGGGCAAATTTATAGTGCTGTCATATTCTCTGCCCATCGGCCTGTTCCTCCCTTTTTCTTTTTCGAGTCCTCCCAACCTCAAACTTTAAGTTTTGTTTTTTTATGTTTCTCACTTGGGTTTTGACCGTTACTTTTTCTCCAACGTCTCTCTGCTTCTCTCTCTCTCTCTCTCTCTCTCTCTCTCTCTGTCTCTCTCATCAGTGATCAAAGCTCCTGCTCTTATTCCCGCCCGCAATACCCAGGTAACGCTTCTCCACTATAATCCATTCTACGCAATAATTTGTATTTTTTTTTCTGTTTGTTTGTTGTAATTTGTTAGAAAAATCAGCCCAATTAATCTGGTTTTTTCCTGAGTTTAATTTCTTCTTTGTTATGGGAAGCTCTTTTCTTTTATTTTCAGTATATGAAATGGGTTTTTCTTTTTGCATTTGTATGTTCAATTAGGCTTGAATTTTCATCCTGTACAAATAAAAACTGTGAACTTTTCAGTTTTCCAGTTATTGAAATGGGTACTCTGGTTTTCTGTTCATATGAGATTTAGTTCAGTATTTAATTTATTTATTCACTTTACTTGAAGCAGAAAAAGAGTAATTGGTTTCTCAGGTCAGTAGTACTTTGATCTCTTAAATTTTATGAATTCCTTTATTAATTTCCAATATATGAGTATAGCTCGTCTCCTCTGTTCATGAGTATTAGCTATTTAATTTTTATTTTGAAAATTTCAAATTTCTGTTTATCCTTGTTTTTTTAGCCAATAAAATCTCTGTTATTCTAAAAAAACGGAAAATGAGAAAAAGAGAGGACGGTTTTTCCTATTTTAATTTCTCCTTTTTATGAGCAACCGAATATGAATGACTGAATAAGGAGAATTTCAGTGAAGATTTTATTCAACCATATAATTATTTTTACCAAAATATATTTTCACTCCCCTTTTTCCATTTTGTTTTTCATTTCTGTTTCATATTTCACTATATGTGCTATTGCAAGTTTCTTCTCTCTCTCTCTCCAAATCCCTATTTTTCACATAGAAATTATTTCAGCACACCTTTTTTCTCCTTCTTCACACCATATTTATTATTTTTGTTGCTTGATTCTTCGTTGATTTATTCAATCTAAAAATTAGTGTGTGGAAATCATATCGCTTTAATTACTCTACTTTAGACCTTTATAGTCTTTTGCGGTGCCCTTCGCTTATTACCTTGAAAGTGCAACTGAAGAACTTGACTATCCATTATTTTTTGGCATTGTTTACTATGCTTTTTGCAAATCTTCCTCTGATTCTTTTCTTTCAAATTTGCAAAAACAAAGAAATTAAGATTGAAATTTGTATCCCATTACTATTATGCAACAATTATAAAAGATAAATCTTTCTTTCGCCAGTCGTTTCTTAGAGAAAGTTATATGCTTTGTTCCCTCCTTTTTTTTTTATAATTTTTTTCATGCTTGATAAAACTTAGTAGAACAATTTAGATGTGTTGAAACCTTCTTTGTGACTTGAATATAAAGAAAAGTATTCAGACCTTTTTTCCAAGTGTTTTTGATTCTATAGAACAATTTAGATATCCGAAAATGTAGTTATTTACAATTTAATTTCTCTGCAGATTCTTTCCTGTTGTCGTTGGTTCTCGCTTTGCACATGTGATAATTCTTCTTGTTGGAGTGAGGTTATTGAGCTCTACTTCTGTTGATCAGCTTATCCTTATGAATCTGGCCAGAAATACAAGAGACTATCCTCGTGATTTCGGTTTTGATTCTAGCCTAAAATATTCATAGGGTGAAAGAAGAAGGTAACAAGGAAGCGAGAGATGGGATGTTCTACATCAAAGCTAGATGATGAAGAAGCAGTTCAACTTTGTAAAGATCGAAAGAGATTTATTAAACAGGCTCTTGAACAAAGAACGCGATTCGCCTCTGGACACATTGCATATATTCAGTCCTTAAAAAGAGTTTCAGCTGCTCTTCGTGATTATATCGAAGGAGATGAGCCTCGTGAGTTCGTATTAGATTCATTCATAACCCCACCTTTCACACCCGTTAAGAAAGCAAGTCCTGGTTTTATCTCAATTTCACCAAAATCCTTCTCACCTGCACCAATCCAATCCGAACCCCGTCCATGCGTTAAAATATGTTATCTAAGATCGGGAGGGAACCCAGCAGTTTCAGTAGAAGAGAGACCTCAATCCCCCGAAACAGGCAGAGTTGAAGCTTACTCTCCAATGCACCATTATGGGATGGACGGGTTTTTTGGAATGCAATCTTCACCGATGAATTCTTCATCATTCTTCTCTTATTCTCCTAACAATAGGCCAAACATCCCTCCACCTTCGCCTCAAAATTCTCAGTGGGATTTTTTCTGGAACCCGTTTTCATCACTAGATTACTACGGTTATCCCACGCGAAATAGTCTTGATCAGACAGCCATGGATGATGAGGTTAGAGGACTAAGGCAGGTCAGAGAAGAAGAAGGGATCCCTGACTTGGAAGAAGTTGAAACCGAACAGGAGGAATGCGATCATGAGGAAAGTGCACCACAAGAAAGGGATAAAGTTGATGTAAACTGCAATCGAGAAGAAGTTATTGTTGAAGATGTTGATGAGCAGGACGAGGAGGATGAGGAAACGGATAGCGGAATTGAGATTGAGCATGAAGAACAAATTCCATCACATTGTAGTGTGAGTATAGAAGTGTCACGATCTCAGACTGCTAGACAAATTAAAACTAATAGCCAAGAAAGAGCTGTTGGTCTCCGGGAAGCTAAGGAAGAAACACCAGGCTTTACTGTTTATGTGAACCGAAGGCCTACGAGTATGGCAGAAGTTATCAAGGAATTGGAAACTCAGTTCACAATTGTTTGCAATGCTGCCAATGAGGTATCAGCGTTGTTAGAGGCTAGCAGAGAGCAGCATTCGTCATCCTCCAATGAACTCTCAGGTTTGGTTTATGAATATGCCAATGAACTCTCAGGCTTGTTGGGCAGTAGAAAACATTTTGGTTTTCGTATTTTCTTTAAACTTCCAGGTTATTAAATGGTACGTACTTTGTTGTTGCAGCCATGAAAATGTTGAACCCAGTAGCATTATTTCGCTCAGCTTCTTCCCGCTCAGCATCGTCCAGATTTTTAATGAATTCCTCGTGCACTAAAGATGAAGGTTATGAAAGCAGTAGTGATGTCTCAGAAGAACCCTGCATGTTTTCAGGTAGCCACCAATCAACTTTGGACAGATTATATGCTTGGGAGAAGAAACTCTACGAGGAAGTCAAGGTATTACTTCTAAATAGCACCTACTTCTGTTGCAAAAATACTTGATCCGTCAAATTGTTTAAATATTTAAAAGAGATTAAAAAAAATCAGGAAGAACTGATCTGTGCATCATTACTTAAAACAGTCTGGAGAAAAAGTTCGGATTGCATACGAAAAGAAACTGATGCAACTACGGAACCAAGATGTAAAAGGAGATGACCATTCTGCGGTAGAAAAAACAAGGGTAGCGATTACAGATCTGCATACTCAGATGAAGGTTTCAATACACACGGTTGAAGCTATTTCCAAGAGGATTGAAACCTTGAGGGATGAAGAGTTGCGGCCTCAACTCTTGGAATTGGTACAAGGGTATGCCATGCAGCTTTTATAAATCGTTTGCTCAAATATGTACTCCATGCTTCATGTAATTATCCTTCTGTATTAATCAATTGATTAACTAAACCAGGTTAGCAAGGATGTGGAAAGTAATGGCAGAGTGTCATCAGTCGCAGAAACGAAGCCTAGATGAAGCCAAGCTTTTACTAGCAGGCACGCCATCGAAACTAGAAGCTAAACGACAGTCTTCCATTTCAGCCGCCGATCCAAACCGCCTAGCACGTTCAGCAGCCAATCTTGAGACACAGCTGAGGAACTGGAGAGCCTATTTCGAGTCATGGATCACTTCTCAACGATCCTACGTGCACGCATTAACAGGTTGGCTCCTCCGTTGCATGAGGGCTGATCCCGACACATCAAAGTTCCCGTTCTCTCCTCAGCGCTCCAGTGGAGCTCTTCCAATATTTGGAATATGCATCCAATGGTCAAAGTTTCTGGATGCCATACGCGAGACACCAGTGCTGGATGGACTAGATTTCTTTGCAGCTGGTATGGGGTCCCTCTACGCTCAACAGCTTAGAGAGGATTCACGCCGAGTTAGGGTAGGTTCAAGGAGATTCGGAGGTGGATCAGCGGAGGAGTTCAGCGGGGATATGGAAATGGTGGAGGCTGGCGAAGTTGAACAAGTAATGACTGCAGACAAAATGGCGGAGGTCGCGATAAGAGTACTCTGTGCCGGAATGTCAGTTGCTATGAGCTCACTGACAGAGTTTGCTTTCGCTTCAGCGGAGGGATATGCTGAGCTTGTGAGTCAATGGGACAAGGCCAAGGCTGGAGCTGCTGCAATATTATGACTTTGTAATGTTCATGTTTATGGGGTAGTTTAGTGATGCGTGTCAATATAATTATAAATTAATTTAATATTTATGAATATTAGCAATTTAGCATAGAGTTTTTGCCACCCTAATTGCTTTTTAGCTAGTGCCTGAAAATAGTTGTAATATTGCTTAGGTATATAATTAATCTAATTATAATCTTTTGTCCAAATCTTACAAGCTCTTGTGTTCGATTCTTCCCATACACCGGTAAATCAACCAAAAGTTCAAAACCCTAATCCTGGTGCTCGAACACCGGCTAGAAGTCAACCAAATGCAACCTAGCAGCACAATGGCCTCTGTCAAAATACACCCACCTGATGGGTTCCAGAATTCAGTCTTACTGTATATGTAACTTCCTTTCTAAGAAATCAACAAGGAACTTCCACGGAACAAAAACGAAGCGCACGAGGGCGAAAAACCTGTAAGTATGAAATTGCATCACAGTTAAACCCTTCTCAATGAAATTTACAGACTGTCACAGCACTGCTTCAATAGTCAAACATTGGTATCTTGCAGGTGAAGAATAACCCAAATTCTAGGTTTCTAACTTGAACTTACCAACAAATCATATCATGTATTTATAAAGGTGCTTATTTTCCAAAATTTTCAACCACATCATACTACAAAATTGAAAGAACGGGATTACAGAAAAAATCTCTTCGTCGTCAGGCTGCTAATCCTGGCTGGTTTTCATGTAAAAAATGCTGGTGTTAAGAACACAACTATTCATACCCATCATCATCATCATCAACCTCGACATCAGCCTCATCAACTCGGCTTAGGAGAGTGACGAAAAGTACAACTGAAACCAGCTGTGCTATTAAAAAATATCTGGCCTTGCTCTTAAAAGTTCTCTCTTCCTTTGTCTTTTCCCTTTTGGGTTTGCTCTTGGGCTTAGAACCTGATAACAAAATAAAGCATAAGAAAAATTGCATTCGAGGAGAATTGCGAGCTAGGTGACCCTGATATAAACATCATAGATAGAACCAAAATGATTAAATAAAATTTCATTTGCATAAATGTCATATGTACAAAAAAGTCAACGTATATAACTTAATCTTAATCTTTACCTCATGCAACTGGAAAACTTACGCGTTAAATTTCACATGCAAAGAACTCCTGAAAAAACTACAATCTACCTCTTTAAGATGATTTATATCACCCATGTTCCTATTAGTCAGCTCTTGCGTTAGTTATGCTAGAAAGCAGGAAGTATCACATGATCTCAAATTATGAGCTGCAAACTGCAGCTTCCACTTCAAGAGAGGCCTAACAGACAACTTGCTCATATTCTAACTGTTAAACACTCAAGTAAAATACTATGCTTTCTAAAGAAAAATTAAGGTGTTGGAAACTGCATGTGTGCAAGCCAAATCTACACTCGAATTTTTAAGGATAACAACAGATTTCACTAAAGAAACAAAAATAGAGGAAAATGATATGGTTTGGTACAGGCAATAAATCCATCAAACTATAGCATTGAAAAGAATAAGATACAGATATACAAGTCTTGAATATGAAAGTATCTCACTCGAGTTTGAAGGACCTCTTCTAGGAGCTGCTGGTGAAGAGTTTGCATGAAAGTTTGGGACTGAAGATGAAGAACCTGTGTCCACGAACTCCACCTTAAGCCTATCAGCATACTTAACAAGGTTTTCATGTTCTAAAAGCTTGCTCCGCAGTACAGATGTTTCCTAAAAGCACAAAGTGTCAGGAATCTACTGTACTAGGGGCATACAGTAACTATATAATGTTCTGGCCAAAAATAAGAGAGAGAGAGAAACTATATAATGCCATAAGAAAATCTGAAGGGCGAAGGGGAGATCAAGCATAATTCCAGTTGAGTGATGAACACGAAGGTATAAATTGGGAAGCTAATAAGAAAATCTGCGAAAGTGGTTCCAAGACTTCACTAACTCAAAAGTTAAATCACAACACTGGCATCTGAGAGAGTTCAGAACAAGTATCATTCTTTAGTTGTTTAAATTTTTAACTTTGACAGAAAGGTAGTCTTATGCCAACTGAAACCGAATTATTATGGTTGTCAAATGTTGTGCACAAAACACAGACATCTGAGTGTAAGTTCAGATCAGTATCGCTTTTTTTGTTTTAATTTATCATTTTGGAGGAAACGGTAGTCTTCTGCAACTGAAACTGTCATTTATAACTTCTTCAGCTCAAATTCAGTAGAGTTCCAAACCAGATGCAAAAGGGTATATATAAAGCTGATTTTGGTTGCTGAGAGTGCAACTTGAAATCCAAGCCATTCAGACAAAAAATTTATTCTCACTGGCCCGAAAAAGGGAAAATTCTTCCATGCTATGAGCATTGGATGGCCTGGATTGGTTTGGATTATTGCTTTTATTGTGGTCCCGTGAATCCAGGCCATCCAATGCTCATAGCATTTAATGCTACGTAGCAACAAAGTGAAACCCCCAAAAAAGAGCAATATTTTGTTGAAAAAGCTTAAAACATACTGCTAAACAAAATTTCACCAAATAAAAAGCAGAAGGATTCTTTTTTCAAGAAGAAATATAGAGTAGAAGAATTCTGCTTCCTATCGGATTATACATTGTACTGTATGTGTATTCTTTGTATTGTAGATTAAAATCCAGAAACCATCACGAAAAAGAGAAGATCACAGAAGAAGTGATGGTGCAACAGTCCAAGTTAGAGGCATAATGTTCACTTCTATGGCAGTATAATTCTCTTACAACTTAAATAACGCTAATAAGTTAGGGGCATTAGAATTTACACAAGGTTCTGTAAGCTCATAAAAGTTTTAAATTAATAAGCTCATAAAGAAAATGGTGCCAGTCTTAATCTTCTAGGTCAGGGTACAATTTCAAATTATAATTGGCATGCATCTTCTTTTTATTTTATCTCCCATTCAGGCAGAATACTCATCTACAAGACAAGCTCAAGATTCTAGCTGAAATCTTAACTTCTTAATAGCTTCAAACTATATAGATGAGCTAATTGAACGTAAATGGTGTTTAACTGCTATATAAACTTTTCTAATCCGTCTGCCTACAAATACAATGACTTACTGGTAATGCTTGAAGAGTGATAAGTGCCTGCCCAAGAAAGACTGCATCCAAACTTGACGGCCTGCACAAAAGGAACAATGCATGTAGATGCATAATCAGCATGATTGTATTAATTTGCCACTTTGCATGTAAAAGAATATTGATACTAAAGAAAGGAAGTTAAATAATAACAAGCAGTTCCCAGGATTTCAATGTAAAAGGAAATAGGTACCTAGAATAGGATAGAAAATCACCTGTCTTCAAATAAAAATTTATGTTCCTCCATCCGACTTGACAGAGCTCCAAATGCAAGGCTGGCTCTCCTGTATATCTGTCCATCAATTTTTCATATCAATAAAAAACACATAATTTATATAACAATCAAGCGAGACAGCACTTATTACTTAACACAAAGTAATATGATCCGTGAGAAAAAAGAAAGAACCTGTTCTTCTATTTTCTCAGCGTTGTCATTAGTAATCCCAAGTTGTTGCTTTACAGTGTAAAATTTCTTATAGAACAGAATCTTTCCAATTGGCCATGGGAGATCAGAATAATATATCTCTTTGGCAGAACTACCATCAGTTCCCACCCAGAGTTCATAATTAAGGGCATCAGAAACCCAGGAGCTAATCATTGCCTTTGTAGATATCCATTCTGGGATTGAGTGAAATTCAGTGTCCAAATCAGCAATGCGATCTTCTTTTAGTCTTTCGATAATGCCACCCTTCTCATTATTATAGGCCACATACTCGCCAGATTCAATATAAGGGATTTTATCTACACAAAAGCCACAAATAATACCATGATTTTCATCCACTTCAAATACATGCACACACTTACACGCCTACTCAAATGTAAATGCGAAACAATAGACCAACAGAAATGCGACCATAGAAACTAAACTCGTTATTATATCAATTCAAATATAATTAGCAGGTGAAAAAGCATACAGTTGCCAATGCTAATCAAGGCTCCAGCACAAACATGGAGGCGAAGCCTGTGGCCACGATTGTCCAGTCAAACTAGATATACCTAACTATACAAAGAAGACCATTTAAACAGATACCAAACCCACAAATCCTATTTGTTTTTAGTAACATATCCCAACTGTACCATTATACATAACAGACACCATTCACAGAAGCAACGATATATCCACAGTTGGAGAGGGACTTACATGGCATGGGTACACAGACACCATAGCGACCGTGCCAATGAAAGAATGTATGTGTAAGATTCTCTACACATGTCATTGTATTATTGGCATAGAATGTTATGGTGGCAGTGTACTCATACCATGTAAGGTCTTCTCCCTTGCCAATATATTACAAAACTAATTTGTATCAAAAACTCTAAATTATTAGCAGTTGAAAATTAAGAACACATTCAAGTAACAAATCCAAAACCCATATGCCAATTAACTCAATGCATATAAAAATAAAAACCCAATTCAAAAATTTAGCAGCAAAACTACCAAACCTGCTAAACCCTCCTAAAATCCCAACAATACAAATCTGGAAAAACGAATAGCGGTGTACCCATACCATGTACGGTGCTCTCCTACAGTTGCCAATACATTACAACACTAATTTGAATGAAAAACTCTAAATTAGTAGAAATAAGAACACATTCAAGTAAAAAATCCAAAACCAATACGCCATGAAACAATCAACTCAATGCATATAAATAAAAATATAAATAATAAATTAGCAGCAACGAAATTTCAGACCACCAAAACTGCCAAACCCTCCCAAAACCCCAACAATAAAATTCTGAAAAAAAACGAAAAATAAAGATCTGCAGAGATGGAGAAAGAGTTGATACCAGAGTCGGGGTAGGTGAGATTGAAATCTAAGTGGAAGGGAACGTTGGCAAATTTGAGGTAGAAGTAGACGGGCAAGCATGAAGGGCAAGCAGTGGGCAAGCCGAAACAGGACTTCCTCGCGACGAGAGTGTAATCTTCCATATAACCTGTAAAACCCAATTGGGGTTTTGCGTTTCTGAATTCAAAATACACGAACAATTTAGGGATTTTCTCAATGGCGGGGTGTTGCAGAAGCAGAATAACAGAGAGAGAGAGGTTCTTCCCTTTGGAAATTGGGTATTTCGGCAAATGGGTCGTGGAGTAAGAAATGGGCCGGATCCGAGTCAAGGCCCAACTACCTAATGCCAAGAGCACTAACTTCAATCAGATGAATGTCACCTTTATCGCTCGTGTACAATGTTAGTGAACCACATGCAGTATGCAGTCTGTACACTTTGCCCTCGTTTGATAGAGAGAATTGACTTAGATAACATTATTTATTATATTAAAATATTTTAAAAGAATAAATGAATGACAAGTTCATTGAAGATTATTCATGAAGAATAGTTGTCCCTTTTGTTTACACTGAAAAATATCTATTGGGCCATAACTTGTTTTTGGTAATAGGTTGGGCCTAAGAGAGGAAAGGTCTAACGCAGACCAGTGGACAAAAAGGAAGTAAGTCTGAATAGTCCTCCACTGACTGCATTTAATGTAAAGCACTCGACATTTTGGAGGGAATCAAACTATGAATAAAGAACTTTTTCTCAGTGGCGGTAGGCTGATCAGAGATATTATTTATGCCTTACCGATTAAGTCTTGCCTCACTGAAGTCTCCGAAGACGGTTGCAGAGAGAAGTGACGGCTGTGACATGGGCTCCCTGATGGCCTATATAAACGAAGGGAGGATTCGAAGATGAGGACACTCAAAACAACCAAAAACAGAACTCTTACGTTCAAGAAAGAAAACCCCTGAGGAAATCCCTCAAAGCCTTTCCCAGATACAGACTTCGTCTCTATCTGCTGCTTTCTCATTCACACTACTTGTGTAGCTTGTGACTTTGAGAACTCAAAGACCAGAACCCTAGGATCATACATCCTAACTCCTCTGAGGAGTAGTGAATTAAGCTCTGCCATCCAATCATCCATGTTTTGATAGTATCAATTAGAAAATCTTAGGCCAAGGTGTCTTGGATTATTTCCCTTTGTAAGAAACCAGCTTTGAAAACCATCCCGATGGAACTAAAACCAACCCGATGGGTGTTTATTCAATCTGAAATAACCATTACATGTAATATTATTGAACTTTTTACTTAAAGTCTTTCAATATCAGTTCTTACTTAACATCTTTACTTACAAGTCTTTACTTTCAAGTATTTCAATTCCTGTCTTTAATTACCGTCTTTACCTTTCTCTGTATGCGCGAGCGTGGAACATTTTGTTATAACCAGTTTATATCAAAATCTCATCTTAAGCAATCTCTGGTATAAACAATTGAGAGATATTAAAAGTCCTTAATAAGCAAGGCAATAAAAAGAACCTAACCAAGACCTAATCTAATTAAGTTGCCAATCCGATGAACGGAAGTTACATTACTTGTGGAGCAAGTACCTAATATATTTGTAAACTAACTTATACTAAAACTAATATACATCTTTCTATTGGCAGAATGCCAATAGTGGCACGCCTGACAAACACACCAACGACAAAAGCCTCATAAACATTCCTTCGAAGGAATCAGAGTGAAGCCTACTGTTGAACCAATCCGATAGAAGGTGTAAACCAGCGGTTAAGCCAACACGTATGCTCCTTGCCTACATCCTGCAAAAGGCTACGAACATATTTTTAGCACACCCGGTGGGATACTTCTTTCTAGCTATTTATGCCCAAGCATAAGAAGAAAAGACCAAGAAGCACATTTTCTCAATCTCAGCTTCTAAAAATGACAGGAAAGGAATCTACATCCATCCCGACAAACATGGGTCATGCATCACTTGAGACCCAGGCTTCCAGCCAACCGGCTAAGACAGACAGGAGCGAAAAATTGCAATCTACCATGGTGCAAATGATGAAATCCATGGAGAAAATTGCTCTAGACAACAGAGCAGACATTAGAAATCTCTGCACCTCCTCCAATAACGTTCAGAATAAAATAGATCAAGGGTTCTCACTCCTTTCTAACCAATTAAATGTATGAAAGGATCATCGGAGAAACCTATACTGAACCTGAGTGGAATGGACTCGCTCAAACCACACTTCCTTCCGATAGAAGCTCCTCTCAAAGGCAGATTAGAGGAAGAAAACAAGGGATTTGTCACCCCTAATCCGATGACGCATAATCTCTCATCAAAAGAGAGGTTGGGGCCACCAAGCAATTCCCTGGTGATTGGGGAAAGCCTATTTCTCAACACCACAGAGGGAGCCACCATCAGCGCTCCGAAGGCTAAACCAAGGAAGTATATTCCCAAGAAGACGGAGCCTGAGAGGTTCCCTAGGGAGTTTGCACACAAAGGAAGACCTGCTATCAATACAAGAGGAGGCTGGGGAAGAGTAGCGCCCCAAAAGCCATATATGGTTGAGAGGATAGGCTTCAACCCCAACTCCTAGAGAGGCATAGACCTTGAACAGAGTTCCGAAGGCAGTCAGGGGGCCTTCTAACACTCTCCAGCGAATCCCGATCAGATGTTATTGCCAGAAGATGGTGATAACATCGAGTTGAGAAATGAGATAGCCGAGTTGAGACGGCTAATCCTCAGGAGAGCAAGGCCAGAAGAGGCCATCAATCAGAGGCCGGTGTATCAGAAGCCGTATCCTGCCTACATTGACGAGCAGAATCCTTTCCCGATGAATTTTAAAGTACCAAACTTCCCCACTTTCAATGGGGAAGACTCATCGGTATCATCCTTGAAGCATATCAGGAAGTACTCTAACCAATGCGTGGCGTTTGAGGATAACCCCAACTATAAACTCAGACTGTTCGGCAACTCTCTGTTGGGAATGGCTTCTCATTGGTACTCCCATCTGGCCCTGAACTCCATAAGATCCTAGGAGCAAATGGAAGCAGCCTTTCACGACCAGTTCTACAGGTTAGAACCTGAGGTAACCATCAACGATTTGGTGGAGGTGAAGCAATTCGAACATGAAACAATTGAGGACTTCATAATGAGGTTTCAAAGAACAAAGATGAAATGCAAGTTCCCTATGAACAATGACCAGTTAGTGGTTATAGCTCAAAGGGCTCTGAAGATCTCTTTGCGGAAAAATTTCGGAGATGCCAAATTTAACGACCTCCAGAAGATCGTGATGGTTGCTACCAAGTATGAAAGGTTGCTGGCAGAGGTGTCTCAACATCAGCACTCCTCACAGGTGCCCTACTTCAAATCCAAACAGGTTGTCAATCATCTAGACTTCGAGTTCATCGAGCAACCCGATGACAAAAGTGACGTGTTTAAGGATCTGGAGATTTCTGTGGTTGAGATGCTGCCACCAACCTCCTCGACGGTCATTAAAGGGTTGGTGAAACCGATTAAAGACCAGAGGGCAGCCATGGAAGCGGGAGGCTATATTCCCAACAAGCCCTCCAAATTCCAGAGTTACACCTTTGATCTTACCAAATCATCAGAGATCTTTGATGAATTGGTGAAGAATAAGTGTATCAGGTTGGACTCCTCGAAGAGGATGCCCAAGCTTGAAGAGCTTAAGGGGAAGAAGTACTGCAAGCCCCATTGCTCTTGGAATCACAATACCGTCAATTGTGTGGCATTCAGAGATTGGATCTAAGAGATGATAAACAAGGGGAAGTTGGTCTTGGAGAAGCCCCAAGCCAACATGGTGATAGACACGGAGCCTTTCCTTGAGGTCCCGATCAACACGGTGAACCTAAATTGGTCAAAAAGTGGCCAAAGGAAGGAAACACTGGACCTGAACAAGGGGAAGGTAGTTGCAAGTAGTCATCGGGATGTGAGAATTGAATCTCAACCCGATAGACCAAAGGCTTACGTACAAGGTGGAGTCGTACTGTGCAGTAAGTGCAAGTGCGAGTGCGAACTCCAGATACCTGCTCTAGGGGCTGTTATCGACCAGGACTTGGTCAGAAGAAGAGAAGGACTGAGACTCTAGGCGATGAAAAGTCCAGTCAAGAACTACAGTCCTCACAGTCCCAGGAAGCCACTACCAAGGAGTAGTATATTCGATCGGATTGGGGGCATCAGAAAGAAAGTGACACACCCCACCCTTGATACCCACGTGGATACCGAGTTTGGGCGTGCTGGCAGACACTCGTAAGTGACGAAACCATTATATGCATGACAACACTTAGTTTAAGCAAATTAAACTGTCATAAAGTTTGCGGAAATTAATGCCAATATGCACAAGGTTCAGAGCATACTAATTTGAAGCAACAGAAACAAAATAATGAATCAAGTTCCTAGAATTTCTATCCATAACAGGGATGGATATTATTAGTGAAACTGAATAAAAATGAATCCCTACATGGTCGGGAAGAGAATTAGAGCTGCCACTCGTATGCCTCGACTTCACCAGATGCTCTATCACTAGGTCCTAAAGGGGGTGCAAAAACAAAAGGTGTGAGTAGACGAAAAGTAAAAGTTTTCTAAATACCTTTCTCTTTTCAACATAGTAACCCCCTATTTGAAATCCAGTATATTTGTAAAATCATATTACCGTAGTATGTGTCAAATCTGCTATAATATAAATATAACCGAAAGTAAGTCTCAAAGTGAAATCCGTAAATAATAATTCATATTTCCATAAGTCATTTCACCAAATATATCAATAGTAAAGATAAGAAAACCAACACAGGATATATGTGCAATCACCCCTGCACGTGTTGAGGAACAGCCTCTCAATCCCCGTACAAGCACTTTACGTTATCAATCAATTTGTACTCCTAGTACCACACACATGTAAGCACTTGCGCAATAGCACGTCACACCCGAGTCCTTACGTAGTGGGGCCTTTTCCCCAAAAATAAACATAAACTTAAGACAAGCTTGCACTAAGGTATTTACCGGACAATACCCCTGGAGTATAGTGCATGTGACCCAAACATGTGAGACTTGTTCTACGACCGTGAGACGGTACTACAACGTAGTGAAAGCATACCAAGTGTGTTTGAAAACATACATATATAATCATGTGTTTAGATATAAAGAACAATATCCATTTTATAATTTCCCAAAATAGTCAAACCTTTTGTAATCGAACATATTCATGCTTAGAAGCCATAGATTAAATATCAATATATCCATATAATATTCATATCTCAAAATCATTTCATAATATATATATATATATATATATAAACATGCCTAAAAAACATTTAAACTCATAATTATATCAAAGCAATAATTATTTTCAAGCATATAAACCATTTAAGAAAACAAAAGTCCACTCACTGGTGCCCGAGAGTGTAATCTCCCTCGGTGTTGCCCTCCTCGAAGCGTGGAGTCGAAGAATTACCTATTTAATATTAGGGAAAAGGGTTAAAACATCCCTAATATAAATTAATATAACCCTTATATAAAAAGAACCCAAAAATAATATTATTTTGGCGAAAACGGGCTCGAAAAACGATTTCCGGGGCCCGAAAACCTTGCCGCCGCCGTCCACCGCCGTGCGCCGCCGCATGCGCCACCACGCGCCTGCTGACGTTAGCGCCGTTAAAGTCAACGACGTCAGTCAAACTTAACGGAATATACCTTTTCTGACGAAATATGCTGATGCCGCCAGCAATATTCCATTACCATGAAAGAATATTCCTTCACCCTCAACCTCTCGCCGGTCGCCGGAGCCGCTGCCCGCGCCGCCTGCTTCGCTGGAATTTCTGGAAAATTTACCGATTTAATCCCAAACTTCAAAAATTCATCACTCCTTCATTCCTTGGCCAAATTTAACGTGCCATATATCAAAATCAAGGTATTGACGAGTAGAATATTTTCATACTAATTTGGGGCTGGAAAAATGACCGGAGATGGCCTGAAATTGGCCGGAAAGCTTCGGGAAAACCCTAATTCCATTCTCCTTCAAAACTGCACCAAATTCCACGTTCTTTATGTCAATTTGAACCTACTCAACGTAATAAAACCAATGGAAATGGTTTCGAGGCTTACCTAAGTCGGAATTGTACAGAAACTGGAATGGCAGTTTGCTATTTTCGTTCCGACGTCGGTTTGGCCGATTGGGCTCGAGTTTGGGGATTCTGAAATCACAGTCTTATCCAGAATGACGAGACGATCGTAATGGTAATGGTTTTGTGCGGCGGTTCGATGGTTTTGTGATTCGTCCAAAATCTAGGATTTTTGTGTATTCTTTGTGAGTTTGGCCGAGAGGATGGGAGAGAGAGAGACAAGTCGTGGGGAGAGAGTGGAATGGCTGCAGAGCAGCTAGGTCAACCCAAAAACCCTAATCAACATACGGGTGTGAAAATTACTAAAATGCCCCTACACTTTAAAGTTCCGTAAAACATTCGTTTTAACTCCAAATGGAGTTCCGCTTGCGTCCACGCGTTTGTATCAATGAGTACTACTGGAATATGCAAAGAAAATAATTTTCACATGTCGTCTTGAAAAAGTCAACAAAAGTCAACATTGACCACTAGGGGTATTTTGTTAATTTCACATAAAATTTTGGGACGGGTTGTAACAGAAAGCCCAAAACGAAGGGCCCCAACAATCCAGAGGATCGCTAAGAGCATCGGAATCCAGGCAATGGGTTCCCAAACCAGTAAAGGAGAGGCTGACACGCACAGAGGAGGTCTTAAAAGTTAAGATTCCTAAAGAAGCTGTGAAAACCCCTACCCCGAGCAAGGTAGAAAAGCTGGTTGAAGTAAATAGGAAATGGTATCGGGTTGGCAGAAATGGACGAGCTAACGAGGAGTTGTCAAGAACAGCCAAAAGGAAAATCCAGAGGAGGTATGGAGCATTCATGCGAGCACAGACTGACGTGAATGAACCATCTACAGGCAAGGCTGTTGACAGCTTGAAAGCTGGCCAAAAAACTCAACTAACTCAAGTTTATGTCCATATCAAGGGGCAGAAGATCAACCCGATCGAGCATGGAGGACCAAGTAATGGTCAACATGTTAACCCGATCGCCAATGAGGCAATAATAATCGAGGCAGAATAGACTTCTCTACTGGAAAAAATGAATTGCGACATCCAGCACTACAGGAAAATGAATTATTAGGGGCAGTCAATTAAGGGCAGATTAAAAGAATCGCAATGAGTGTTTAGAGGCAGAAATATTAATTGCCCCTATTAGTAGTATTAGGTGCATTTAAAATTGCATTAAATATTAAAGAGGGATTGGGTGGGAATATTGCCGCCAAATTTTTTTACCACAAATGTCCAGTTGTCATTTTAAATAGATAGGTGGATTATTATCCGCTCCTAGTGTTTTTATTATTAATTTTTAAGTATTTTGTGCCTAATATTATTTGTTTTAATTAAATTTCCTTTTTATTTTTGTGCCAAAATTATTTAGCTAGATGGGGAGCTTAATTTTGGAATTTTTTTTTGGAGAATTGCCGGCTTTGGAATTGCAAAAGGGATAAGGAGAGTTTTGTTAAAACTTCAATTCCCTCTCTTAAGTTTGCAATGAATGAAACCTAAACTAATTGGCATTTATCTCTTTAATTTATTTTTTTTCAGTTTCTTCTCCTTCCCCATCATACCATCTTTGTTTCTGTCGTTTCTCGTGGTTGCGTTTTTTTCCCAGTTCTACTTCATCTAACTTGAACGCTCCATGGTAAGCAAAATTCTCGTTTTTTCCCAGCTCTCCTTTTATATGATTTATATTTTTCTATTGATGAATTGATTTAACTGACTTAGGGTTTGGTTTTGAATTGAAAGGTTGCAGAATTACCGTATGTGATTTTGAATGTGTGGTTGGCTGACAATTTTCAAAGGTATGTTCTTGAATGGTTAATTTAGGGTTTTTTTTTTTTCCAGAAAATTCATTGATAATTTTAGAACTTTTGTTTTGTTTTGTTCTATTATTGTGTTTGTGTGCACTGTTTTAGTTTAGAATAGGGCGGCTTGCTTTGACCAAGACTCCACTTTTTTCTCCGTCCATGGAGCGTATGAATTTCCTGGAATGTATATAGACCAAAAAGTTTTGCTTCTCTAGAGAAGATGAGACACAAAAAATGAAAGTGTTCGCAACGCATACCGATAGGGTACCAATGAAGCCGACCATTTGTGCACTGTTTTAGTTTAGGGTTTACAAAATCACAGCCTCTCTGTCTGCTACTACTTGTCCTTGTTGCTGCAATACTAATTCAGTGATGTTACGTACGTATATAACCAAGAGGACACATTTCTAACTTGTCCTGTGTAGGTTAAATTTGGACACATTTCTAACTTGTACTCTTTACGGTGCAGAAATTAACCAAGAGGATTGCTTTGTATCCAGAAAGTTGATTGCTTGTTTAAGGTGAGTGATTGCTTCTTAATTGGCAAGGTGTAAATTATTCATCATGTTTTTATTTTATGTATCTATATTTATTGTTTTGCATAATAGGAAAATATGGATAAAAATTTGGTACATTTGGATCGCTCCTCCGATGAGTATAGTGTAGGATTGGATTTGTTTATAAATGAATCTGTTGCTCATTCTAATCGTAAAGATAAGATAATATGTCCTTGCAAACAATGTTCAAACCGTTATTATCAAGATATAATAATTGTCAAGGGACATCTTCTTTGGAATGGAATGGATCTAGAATTTGAAGCAACAACGTGAAGAGTTTCAAGAAGATCGAAATGAGGTTCGAATTTGAAGCAAGTTATATCTTCCTTAGAGCAACGTCTCTTCTTCCACACTCACGACATGAGTCTTCTTCACAACAATAATCTCCCCCTCTCGAGCATCAATCTTTCTCTCAACAACCATTCTCCCAACGCTAACTCGCCTTCCCAACATACTTCATCATCTCGTCGTAATATACTTTATCAACACTTTCCTCCATATCCATATCCACCATCAACACAATTTTATCGTCCTCAATAAATAAAGACTAACCATCGTGTTTCATCCCGTGCCTCACCATCCCGGAGAGTTTACCGGAATGCTTAATGACACCGACTTTTTCAAGTAGCAAGTCATGTCTCCACATGAGCAGGGTTCCTACAAACCGCGCTTGATGCTTTTGCTCGCATCATTTTGTGGTATTTGAATATGTTTTTATTAACTTGTTGGGACAAATTTGATACTTTTATATTGTATTATGTACTCTTTTATTAGAACATTTGCGTTATAACTGAGACAAGTTTGCTACCTTTGTTTTATGTATAATATTTAATGTTAAAATTTCAATAATAATGCATTTAGCTTTAATAAGGAATTTAAATTTGGTTATTATTAAAATTATGAATGTAAATTTGGTAATTAAAATCAATTATAAATAATATTGACGCTTTTATTAATTTAAATTTTATTTGAAGCGAATAAATCTACACCAAATTGTAAAAAATCAAATATAATTAAATGATATATTTAATTTAAATAATAAAGGAGGGGCATTATTAATCGCCCTAATTCTATAAACATCCGCACCTAAAAGTTTTCCACGCTAGGATTAGCTTACGTGGCGTAAAATATATTGGTATGAATAAGTACTTATTTGCCCCTATTTACTAATAGCAACGCCACTTTTAGGTGCAAATTTTAATATCCGCCACTCCTAACTATTAGGTGCGTAGGTCTTCATTATTTTGCCCCTATTTTAAACTAATAGGTGCAAATATTTTGGCCTCTTACTTGTTCTTAGTTTTGTAGTGCAGCTTCTGATCAAAGGACAAGATAGACGAGGTTCTAATCAAAATGAACAATTGGTTGATTATGGCTCGAGCTGCACGTAATGTTGCATGTCCAAAGTGAAGTGGGGAGGATTCCATGGAGGCTATTAAAGATGAGGAGTCGAGTCCCGGTTAAAATAAGATGATTGCCGACACCGAGACAAAGTCAAGCAAACGGAAAAAGGTTTAAGCTTCGAAACCAATGTTGAAAAGTCTAATTTGACATCAACATGATTTATGTGCGCTCATCTTCTTCATGCCGAACCCGATCAAGAAGGGACTCTTGAAGGAGATTACATCTCGTGTGATCTTCCATATCCCCGATCACCTGCCCCCGAGAGTCAAATGGTAGAAGATTTGAGAATTGAATCTTAATCTTCAAGCAGTTTCGATAAACAAACCTAAGAGGATACATGATGAAAGGATGATATTTGCAAAGCCAAGCCGTAAATGGCCGCGCATATGAGACCTATCTACATAACGTTCATCTAGGAAGCGGAGTACCTTTTCTAGGGCGATGATCGACGAGGAGCACGGCCAATGTCTTGCCAATAAAGATGTCGAAGAAATTGGGATCTATCCCAAGCAGATGAATGCAACAGAATGTTCATGTCCAACTTCTCCGGGGCATCACCAAAACCTATGGTGTTGTACCTCTAGAAGTAGACTTGGGATCAAAAAGATTATGGTGGTATTCTTCAAAGTGGAAAACACCCCAATTTACAATGAATTGCTGGGAAGAGACCGGATACATCGCTCCCGTGCATTCCGTCCACTCTCTACCAACAGACAGTTATCTATCATGAAGAACCTCTCATGGGCCAAGGGTTCTGGGAGTCGGGTACTGTGCCGATTCACTACTTCCCTCGTCTCCACGCCCACATCTGAGGCAAACTTCTACAATCCGTATGTGGAACATTCCGATGTACAGAGCTAATACCAAAGACTCGCCACCACACACGGCCCGAAGCTCATGTATGGGTGGCATCGATGACTCAGATGAATGGGACCGACCATTCCCGATTCCTAGCCTACAAGCCTTAAGTGATAAGTACAACTACAAGGAAAGGATCGAGTGATGGCAACTGATCACCGATCCAAAGGTCGGGAGAATATGGGAGAGAAAGAAGCGGCATTAAAAGAGATTTCAGCCGAGAGATGGATGAAAATCAAGCGTACCCTGGGAACCAAAGAGGAAACTGCTCAAGCCTTAGACTTATCAACCATTGATAATGGTATATGTGCATAACTAATACACCTATGATCTAGATCGCCCGACGAGCCTGGAACTGGGTCAAACGCGTGAGTTTGTTTCATGAAACTTATAGACCAATGCCGTAGGTTCAAGATCCCTTGAAACCATTGAGCTAGGGGATGTAAGGTGATCCCAAACACCAGACTGCTGGCATGTTATCCCGTGACTACTCTGACGAGCTGATCAAGCTTGGCTGACAGTTCGAGATTGTCAGCATGGCATTACGATGAGACGCTGTGTGGTTGGATTCAACCTTGGTAGAGCATAGAATGCCAATTAAGGAAGGATACAAACCAGCTCAACAAGCACCAAACATAAGTATGAAGGAAAAGTGTGGAAGAAATAAAAGAAACTTCATGCAAGGTTCATTAGGCCACCAAGTATGTAGAATGGATAGCTAATATCAGAATTCGTAATAAAAGAATGATCAAGGCAATAAAAGTGTGTATTGATTATAGAAATATTAACGATGCTACTCCTAAGGATTTCTATCCGATGCCCGCGACATGTCTATTGATGCCGCAGCCAACCATAAAATTCTATCCTTCATGGATGGAAATGTCAAGTTATAATCAAATCGAATGGTCAAGATGATATAAGATAGCCTTCGATGTCCCGACTACATTGGAGCCTGGGAGTATGTAGTCATGCCCTTCTGCTTAAAAATGCAAATGGCATATCAAAGGGCCATGAATATTATCTTCCATGACCCTTTCATTGGCCACAACCTAGAAGTCTATATTGACGATGTAATGGTTAAATTCAAATCCGATATAGATCACCTAACGTAATTTTAAGACAAGTGGGCCGGAAAGGACGAGGTTACATAGCCGAAAATGAACTCAAGAAATGTTCTTTTCGGGGTGAGGCATGCAATTTCTTAGGTTTTTAGTACATCAAAAAGAGGTATGTAGGTGACATAAATAAGGCCAAGGCGAGCACAAGCACCTTCATCAAGAAATAAGAAAGAACTCCAAATGTTGCTAGGAAAGATCAATTTCGAGAATGTTTACGTAAATTTGGTCGGGAAACTAAAACCTCTATCCCCACTACTAAAGCTCAAAGAAACAAAAGTTTGAATTTGTGACTAGGTCACTTAAAAGCTTCTTAAGAGATAAAGCAAGATATGGCGTAACCACTTGTGTTAATGCCACCAAAGAAAGAAAAACCCCTTAAGCCGTATATTCTTGCCTTCGAGGAATCAATATTATGTACTCCCTAGCCTAAGACAATGATTTAAGGCAGGGAGTAGGTTCATTATCTAAGCGTAAGTTTGACCGATGAAACAAGATACATCCCGATGAGAACTATGCTTAGCTCTATATTTTACGTTAGGTCAAATCAGGCATTACATGTTACATACACAATCCACATAATTGATAATACTGGGATGTGGTTAAATACGTGTTATCCAAGCCAATGATGGTTGGTCGGATTGGAAATGAATGTTAGCTCATGACTTTGCTTTCAATATTTGGCTCTGGGTGTGCTATTAAAGGACAAGCCATTGCGTACTTTTTGGCATCTCATCCAGTAACTCGATTATATTGAAAGAACAAATTCCCTCCCAAAATATCGTAATCAAAGCAGTATCGGTCCGGCTAACCAAGCAAGGAAAGGATAGTTCTTTCTCACATTTCCAAGAATATAGCCGCTTATGGCTTACACTCTGAAATTGTTCTTTGATGGTTCCCTGCATCAAAGAAAGGAAGAAAAGGAGTAGTAACGGTTAGTCCTAAGGGCAAACATCATCATTTTTCATTCCATCTCGACTTTGATTGTCTGACTAATAACCGAGCCGAGTATGAAGCACTCATCTGTTGGAATTACCGATGGAATCGGGGCACCAAGTGTAGACATATTTGGTTTATCTGTAATTAGTCATCACCAACTTACAAGGAAGTATAAATGCAAGAATTTTACGATGACTAGTTACATGTGTGTCAGTTTGATACTTAGTGAAAACTCCTGGAGGATTGTGAGCATCGCAGAACACACCCCGAGGGAGAAAATTGGCCGCCAATGATATGGCCTGTGGACTGCATCCTGGAGGTGTTCGCACAAAGCCAAGAATGGTCAAGTCCAAACAAGATCACTTCCTCCCTCAGATTTGATAGAGAGTTTGAGATGGATGTTATGCAAGCAGTAAACTGTAAGTTAAAGACCGAAGTGTTCCACCGTTAAACCATCTCAACCATCCATCACATGCATTTAAAGGAAGTTAAGGACTCAAGCATCAAATTATTCAATATGGGATAAAGATCTAGTAAGCAAAACACCATATGGGTTTCTACTAAGATGTTTGGGGACTAATGAAATTTGAGGATAATGGATGAGGTGCATGAAGGAGTTTGTGGTGCTTCACTGTTTGGGATTAAATGTACTGTTAATACGAAGATATGGTTATTTTGGCCAAAATGGAAAAAGATTGCTGTGGAGTATGCTAAAGGATGTGAGGGAAAGCAGCGAAACATGGTCCTCTTCAAGATGTTCTAAGCCATCCCGATTAATCCTGTGGTCAAGCCATGGCCCTTTAGAGGCTGGGCAATAGATTTCATTGGAGAGATATATCCTCCCTCCTCCAAAGGACACACGTTTATCATCGTAGCCACATACTATTTTACTAAATGGGTGGAGGCCATGGCTGTAAAAAAGATCACTTCTCTAGAGGTCATTAAGTTCATAAGAAGCAGATTTTGCACAGATATGGGATACCAGAAACTATCGTAACTGATAGGGGACCATTATTTATATCTAAGGAAATAATGGATTTTGCAGAAGAATTCAAAATCAAGTTGATACAGTCAAGTCCTTATTATCCACAGTCTAATGGACAGACTGAGGCCAATAACAAGGTGTTGGTGAACATTATCAAGAAAATGACTGATGATAATCCAAGGAAATGGCATGAGAAGTTGGGAGACACTTTGTGGGCCTATAGGACCTCTAAAAGGTCTGGTACAGGGACCACACCGTTTGCTCTAACTTATGGTCAGGATGCGGTGCTTCCCATGGAAATTAATGTGATGTCTCTCAGAGTTCAGAACCAATATGGTTTGCACTCTGATGAGTACTTACAAGCCATGTGTCAGGAGGTGGAAAATGTGGACGAGGTCCGGCTCGAAGCCTTGAATAAAATTCTTGCATGCAAGCAATCAGTGGCTAGAGCGTATAACAAAGAGGTGAAGGGGAAAGCTTTCCAACCCGATGAGTTGGTATGGAAGGCTATCCTTCCATTTGGAACTCAAGTCAGAGGATTTGGAAAATGGAGTCCAACTTAGGAATGACCTTTTTTGATTGATCAGGTGATCGGGAATGGGGCATATAAGTTAAGATCGGTGGAAGGAGTTCAACAGCAACATTCCATAAATGGGAAGTTCTTGAAAAAGTATTTCCCAACTCTCTGGGATGTTAGAGATATTTATTTGGAGTCATCGGATTAGTAAAAACAAAAAGTGAGTTTTTAGGAGTCTTGTTTGGACAATATTAGATAGAAAAATAAACTTGTTTTATTATAGGATAGGAATTGTTCATACAACCTAGAAACAAGCTACAAAGAAGGAAATCCGAAATCTAAAGAGCGAGCTAAAAGTTTACATTGCTCGAATTCTGCTCTAACCCTAGCCTCCAGTAGCCCTGGTCTATTAGCCGCACTCCCTTTCTCCTTTAGCTGTGCGGTCATCTCTTGAGTTTGAGTTTGAAGAGGAGATACAGCTTCAAATTTGATCCTCAAAAGATCCTCCAAGTCTGATTGTTTGGCCTTTAAGAGATTGACTTCAGTTAACAGAGCTTCAAGCCTATCGGATACGTTGGACAGTTCATCACCGATCACAGAGCATTCCTCCACTGAGGATTTAAGCAGGGAAGACCTCTCAGAATGTGAGCTAATGAAAGCTTGAGCTTCTCTTGCCTTGGGAATTGCTTCCTTAAAATCCTGATGTGCTTGACCAATGATGGTCAAGCAAGAGAGGAAAGAGCTATGATCAGATTGAGGAAGCAACCCGACCTTTGCCAACAGATTGATGGCATCTTGAATTTTATGGGCTAGCTCCGCTACTACATCCAAATTGAAGTCCTGGCCGACCCAAGACTTCACTATGTTCTTGGCATCTTCAATATCTCTCTGAGGAGTCTTGGGTGAAGGCCCACTGCTCAGCTTCTTTATCCTGGCTAGGATTGAAGGTCTAGACCTGAGAGATGAAGCTTCTTGAGGAGCAGCCATTGATGGCTCTGCCAACTCATCGACTTGAGACTCTGTGAAGGAAGTCAGCACAGAGGCTGCCACCGTTGCAGTTGGAGAAGAAGGTCCAACCTGGCAGCATGATTAACACAAGTTAGAGCCACAAAAGACTTTATATGGTAGAGACCGGGGAAGTTTATTTAAGAGAAACAGCTTTTTACCTCTCCAGTTCGATCAGGCTCTTGAGAAACTTGATCATCCCTACCACTACTGGTAGAGGTGACCAAGGTTTCTTCCACCCCACCAGAGGCCGAAGCTTGAACATCGGATTGCTCCACAGGGCTGAGTGTTGGAGCAACCTATTCATCACCAGAAACCCGTGGACTTTAGGGAAAGGCATGCTCTTCCCCCACAGGGACTAATGACATCTCTGGTGGTGGAGGAGTAGAAGGCGCGGCCTAAGCAAAGGGCTCTACAGATTCTGGAGCCTGGTCTTCCTCCTCTCTGGTAAATCCAGCAAGAAACTGAGAAACAGACAAGTTATCAATCCGATGGACGTTAACTGTAAAAACAGAAGGAAGATTTGAAAGTTTTCATTGGAATGGTCGTTACCTCTTTAGTCTAGGCTTCCTTACGGCTTTTCCTTTTTAGCCTCTTCTTTTGAGGTTTGAAGCCAGCAAGGGGAGGCTCAGCTGCGGTTTCCTCAGCAGATTGACCTCTGAAGACCAAGCCCAAGACTTCACGACGCCTGTTTGAATCCCGGATTATCTCCTCCGAGGAAGGAACAAAACCAGGAACAGGCGGCATTACAGCCAACGGAGTAGGGGCATTTGTGTCTATGTCCCTAAACTGGGCTGGAAGGAATGGCCTAGCTGATTGGCCTGCTTTAGGAGCCACGAAGGGTTTGGAGAAAGTGTCAACCTACATCAGAAAGAAGCAATTAGTACAAAGACTAAAAGGAAAGGTTGATCGGATTCAATACCCTTCAAATATTATACACACTACCTGAGGAGGTGGATCCCTGGGGGCAGGGCCTTCTTCTTCTGGTTCATCTTCGTCTCCAATAGTTCTTCGTCTTCTTTTTTGAGGCCTATCTGAAAAGATAAAAGCTAATCGTCATAAGTGATGGTTAAATACACAGAGAACCAAAATGGTTTTTGTTAAAAGCAAAGAACTTACTGGAGGGAGAAGTAGTTGCAGTTGTGGGAGATTCAACAACATCAGTTACTGGAACAGGGGCTGGAGTAGGAGCCGGAGACGGTTCCCTCGATTCCCTTTGTGGTGAGTGATGAACAGGAACTGAGGGCCGGTCTTCCCTTCTTTTATTTTTAGCCTCGTAGGCTTTCTCCTTGCCTTTTTTGGATGGTCAGGATGGACCAACAGGAGGTAGGATGGGCTACTGGACCTCTTCTTCACCATCATCTCCGAAGAGATCTCCAGTATCATTGCTGTTGTAAGGTTCCACGCCAACTGCAATGCAGACACAATAAGGGTCAGTGGGTAGTAAAGAATCATCCCGATGACAGGATGATGAAAGAATTAACCCGATGACGGGGAACAGGAGCTTACCAATCATGGCCTTCTTGTTCTTGATGGCCAGTTCCCGTGCAAAGGTCTGATGGAGTTGGGTGCTCATGTTGCTCCCCATATCAAACATCTTGAAGAGTTTGATATTTGCATGGATGGGATCTTCTAGAAATCTCTCCAGGAACTGTGTTTCCCACCAAGTATCAAATTCTTAGGTGCACTAGACATTAAATGTGTCAGGTTTGGTCTAGGCCTTTTGCACCACAAACAGACTCTTCCTCGCCTCAACCATCTGTGCATCCAAAGGCTTTTTGACCCGAAATGAAGTAGCCCCATTCAGGCTGTGATGCAGAGGCTCGAGGATGGTCTGAAAAAGACCAAACTGGCGGCAAAGGAAACTAGGGTGGTATACTTCAACCCCGTGGGTGTGTTGGGATGCACGGCCCACACCCCAGGAGAGATCCCGAGGGAAGATACAGCTGAAGAAATGCCTGGCGAAGGTAGAATTGCTTCCCAATCTTTCAGAGAATGACCTCTCTGCAAACCAGGGATACGTCCTAGTGACAGAGAGTCTTTATTCTTCGCTTGTCCCAGTGTTGCATTCCCAGAAATAATACAGATAAGAGGCAGATGGGAGGTTCATAGCGGCCGAGGACTTCAATTGAATTGCAGGAATGGTGTCACTGCTGAAGCTGATATCGGGAGCCCTAAGTCGAGGAAAATACCATTGCAGCCAGATCTGTAGCATCTAAGTGGGCCCGTTGAAATTTAGGAATAATGGCTTAGGGCAAGTCATCTTATGCATCATATGATAGATATGAGCCAAGACGAACATCCCCATAGCCAAGTCGTTGAAAGAGTGGAGAGTTGAGGCCAGCGGGAACCATTCCGCCTTGACACACTTGGAAGCATTAGGGATGAGAAACCTGCTCAGGAAGTACACCAGGAAATATACATGTTCCCGAGCAGGGTCTTGGGCAAACAAATGGTTGTAGTACCCGGGGTAGTGGCCAAAGGCAGTGTGCTCGTTGAAATCATTGTCGGGTTCCACCTTCAGCAGTTGCGATCGGATTGCTTCTTTATCCCAGGCGGATTGGGTAAAAGAGTTGCTCCAATCGCCGGTAACATCCACCACCCTTCCCGATGGCCTAAGCCCAAAGAGTTAGGCCATGTCCAAGACAGTTGGGGACATAGGGCCACACCTAAAGTCAAAGGTGTTGGGAGCCATTGATGAAGATGTAGGATTGAAATTAAGGCGAAAATGCAATGGGCGAATTTGGGAAAGTTAGGCTCAAAAGGAAATTCTGGGAATGAAAGAATTTGGGGGCAGGTGAATAGTACCTTTCCAGAAATCACAGTTATAAAGGTGGAAAAGTTCGTACAAATAAAAAACACACAATTATGGGTTCCCGGTCGTGCTCCCAGAAGTAACGGTTAGTGGAACCGTTTTGCACTAAAACGTGTTTAGTGCGCTAGGAAATGGCGTTTGTCATGGATTCTGAGGTGAAATGAAAATATCGAAGCGTCTTAAAACTTAAAAAGGGCCGATTAGAAACGGCTTAATTAAGTTTAAAAGGGTAAGTGGATTTTTCCAACTTTATGGATTATTAGTATTGTTTATTTAAAGTCAGTGAGTAAGTAAGACAAATAGGTTATTTTTCAGGGTCCTTGTTTGAACAAACTTAGGTAGAAAAATAAACTCGTTTTATTATAGGGTAGAAATTGTTCAGACAACCTGAAAATAAACTAGAAAGAAGAAAGCTCAAACACTAATATTCAGCCCTAATTCTAGCTTAGAGTAAGAAATTCACGAACAAATTATTCATCAAAATCCCACTTCGTCCAGAAGCTGAAGACTGGAGAAAAAGTGCAAATCCCGAGATCGGAGAAAAATGTTGAGGATGTGGGGATCGGCAAATCGATGGAGATCCTGGGGGAGTTCCCACCAGGTTCTAGGAGATTATACCCAGACGATAGATGTACAGCAAGGGTGGGGCATGGCAAGATCCCCATGACAATCCGATCACTAGCGCCATAGGTGCATTAGGATGTGGAAACAATATGAAAGTTGGAACAAGCCTCAAGGGCCTGTTCCCATTTTTGTAGGTATTGTTCAAAACCAGAGACATACTGGGTTTCTCTGTATGAAGTCATTAGTAATAAAGATGAAGTTGAGGGAAAGGAGATTTTCTGGATAACAAAAGATGGCGTTGCTGATGCTTGATATGCCGCCTAAAGAACGCATATATAAAGCGGATATTTGTCACGGATTCTCAGGTAGTGGGAGATTACCAAAAAGTCTTAGACTTGACCAAAGCCAATCATAACGGCTTAAATGAGTTCACACAGGGGAATTGAATAGTTGTCATAGATTCAAAGATGATGGAGAAAGTCCCAAAGAGTCTTAAACTTGACTAAAGCCGATCATGAAACGGCTTAAGTAAGTTTAAGGGGGCAACTGTTTACACTGAAAAATATCTATTGGACCATAACTTGTTTTTGGTAATAGGTTGGGCCTAAGAGAGGAAAGGCCCAACCCAGACCAGTGGACAAAAAGAAAGTAAGTCTGAATAGTCCTCCATTGACTGCATTTAATGCAAAGCACTCGACATTTTGGAGGGAATCAGACTATGAATAAAGAACTTTTTCTCAGTGGTGGTAGGCTGATTAGAGATATTATTTATGCCTTACCGATTAAGCCTTACCTCACTGAAGTCTCCGAAGACGATTGCAGAGAGAAGTGACGGCTGTGAGGTGGGCTCCCTGATGGCCTATATAAACGAAGGGAGGATTCGAAGATGAGGACACTCAAAACAACCAAAAACAGAACTTTTACGTTCAAGAAAGAAAACCTCTGAGGAAATCCCTCAAAGCCTTTTCCAGATACAGACTTCGTCTTTATCTGCTGCTTTCTCATTCACACTACTTGTGTAGCTTGTGACTTTGAGAACTCAAAGACCAGAACCCTAGGATCATACATCCTAACTCCTCTGAGGAGTAGTGAATTAAGCTCTGCCATCCAATCATCCCTGTTTTGATAGTATCGATTAGAAAATCTTAGGCCAAGGTGTCTTGGATTATTTCCTTTTGTAAGAAATCAGCTTTGAAAACCATCCCGATGGAACTAAAACCAACCCGATGGGTGTTTATTCAATCTGAAATAACCATTACATGTAATATTATTGAACTTTTTACTTAAAGTCTTTCAATATCAGTTCTTACTTAACGTCTTTACTTACAAGTCTTTACTTTCAAGTATTTCAATTCCTGTCTTTAATTACCGTCTTTACCTTTCTCTGTATGCGCGAGCATGGAACATTTTGTTATAACCAGTTTATATCAAAATCCCATCTTAAGCAATCTCTGGTATAAACAATCGAGAGATATTAAAAGTCCTTAATAAGCAAGGCAATAAAAAGAACCTAACCAAGACCTAATCTAATTAAGTCGCCAATCCGATGAACGGAAGTTACATTACTTGTGGCGCAAGTACCTAATATATTTGTAAACTAACTTATACTAAAACTAATATACATCTTTCTATTGGCAGAATGCCAATAGTGGCACGCCTGACAAACATTCCAACGACAAAAGCCTCATAAACATTCCTTCGAAGGAATCAGAGTGAAGCCTACTGTTGAACCAATCCGATAGAAGGTGTAAACCAGCGGTTAAGCCAACACGTATGCTCCTTGGTTACATCCTACAAAAGGCTACGAACATATTTTTGACGTCTTACTATTTTTGTGGGAATTAGTAGGAATATATTTTCTTCAGGAGTAATATTCAACTTGGACAAAAAAAAGAAATTGCCATCCATCTCTTCCTTTAAAATGTCTTCAATATAGTGAATAGTTTTACCCAAGTCAATCATCTCTATCAAACGAGGTCTTTAAGTCCTAATTCCTTTTCATTTAAATAACTAATATTTGATTTGATATCATAACACATGTTAGCACAAAAATGTTTAGTGTGCGTTGTATACAGAAGCGTTTAAGCGCTAACCAATTATGTGACAAGTTAAGAAAAATAGGGAGTTTCCAACCCGGTTGAGTTTCTTAACTTGTATCTATATTATTATGGTAGAAGGCCTTATGGTTAAACATTCAAATACACCAAAAACTGACCTTTGTTTACAAGTAATAAAAAAATAATCAAATTTAAAAAATAGGGACAAGATGGTAAAAACATGAAAATAAGCGAGAAAGAGAATGGGAGGAGAGAGAGATAAAAGAAAAATAAAAACAAAAATACTAAAGGAAGAGGGATAGGCAAACGACAGTTTCTTTTCTTCCTGTTTATCACTCTATTTGAATCATATGTACACGTGCAGTTATCAACAATTACCTTCAAACTCCAAAGGCTCCAATTCAGGCTTGCCCAACAGAGGAGAGATGGGTGGAACGGCATACAATGAAGACAATTGAAACCATTTTTAAAGGTAAAGCCTCGAAATCAATGCCTTAATATTTGTTCATCGTATGGGTTGTGATGTGCTTTTGTTCTTATTTTATGCAGTTGATCGCAAGAAATTTGAAGAAGAGGCAGGGGAAGGTTGAAGGCTTTGGCTATTTGGTAGAAGCACTAATTAGTTTAATTTATTTCTTTTGCTTTTTGGTTCTATTTTATATTTTCTTTTCTATTCTTTGCATAATTTTGTTCAAATTCCACTCATAGAGGATTCAACCAGGTATTTTGTTAATCTTGATGTTTTGCTCTGAAGATGAATTTAGAATTGAATGATTGACCGTGGATAAACGATCTTTTAGTTTTATAATAATTTCATTTATTTCGCTTTTCATTAATTGTTTTCCATTTCTATTTTTTTTTTTGGCCTTTATTTTCTTTTAGTGGTATGATTGATGTTTTTTTTTTAAATTTGCAGAAAAAAAAAATTGAGAAGAGCAAAGAAGTCTGGGTGGAAAATTTTTGTTCCGACCAAGAATTCCTCCAGTCTTTCCTCACATTACAGAGGTAATCCAATATTTTTTTCTCTGACGGTCTTACCTAATTGTGTTTTTATTTGTTGCATTTGATCTACTTTTGTCTATGATGGATTAACAAAGAAAAAAATAAATTTGATATTTTCTTCGGTACTCAATGAATACGAAGAAGTACCAAGGAAATACTCTGAGTGACACACCCCAACCCAAATATCCAGGTGGACACCCAAAAATCGAGGTGTGCTGGCCAACACTCCGAAGGAGTGAGGAGAGCCATTTGAAGGAAAGTGTGTAATTTAAAGTAAGAAAATGAAGTTTGAATAAAATAAAGATTAAGTACGCAAAAGTGTGTGTGAACCAATAAAAGAATAACAGAGTATCTAACTTTACAGAGTGTAAAGTATACTAAAGTGAAGCACCCGAAGGTGGTAAATACAGTTACTAAGAAAGATTCCCTACACTGAAAAGGGAACTATGCCACCACATCCCAACGTAAAGAGCTCCAAGGCCTACTAAAACCTAGAGGGGCGCAAAACAAAAAAGTGTGAGTGGGCAAAAACAATAGTTTTCTAAAACCTTTGCTTTTCCGAAAGTAGTAACACCTCGCTGTAAAAACTCGTACTAATCTCAAAATCATACTACATAGTAAGTATGAAAATCAGCATAAAAGTAGAAATTCAATTATTTTCCAAGACGGGTAAATAACAATAAAACCTCAATATAAAATATTTCAGAAGAAACCAACAAGTGAAATCCAAAAGTAGCACGAAGTTCCATGGCATCTTTTAAAGCAAGTAAATCACAAAATCACAGATAAACAAATAGGATATGCTCATTAGATAATGCAGACACACGAGTTCATGCAGAGATATTCTTACATGAACAGGCTGGGTGTATTAATTTACGCTCAAATACTACATACACATGAAGTTGGCTCTAAGCGCATCACAACGAGTTCTAGAAGTAAAAACAACTATAACAGGCTGACACCTACAATGAATCCAAAGTGAACGTATCGGTGCATGTGAACATACATGTGAAGCTGGTCCTGGCCCCAGACAGTAGTAGACACCGTGTAAGCAATCCTAAATGGGCGGATATTTAAAACAAAAACATGCCATGGCTAAAGTAAGACGAGTAGTAAAACATTCTAAAACGGGGTAACACATAAAGCGTAGCATTTCTAAAGTAAGACGAGTAGTAAAACATTTTAAAACCTGTTCACAAATAAAGTAAGTCAAAAGACCGGTAACTCACTAAAACATTTGAATTTCCAAAACCAAGTAAGATAACTGTGTAAGTCTAAAAACCACATTTCGCAATCATACGTAAGGTATAAATTTGGAAAGAAAATCTCACTCACAGTGACCATAGTCGTAATCCCTTGCTAGTACGCTTTTCGTAGTCCTCAGGTTGTCACTCCTAAAGTAAAACAACCACACTTAGTAAACTAATCGAAAACTACGAAGAATACGGAAAACGGAACTCAAATTAAGGGTTTCGGTATCCGGAAACCTAAATACACCACTGCGGGCAGCCACATGCCGCCACGTGTCGCCATGAGGTCCCATACACCGCCATGAGGTCCCACTCGCCGTCACGAGCCGGCGGATGACCACCACGTGCGGTTATGCTCCTGCACGCACCCTCAAGTGCTGGTCACACGCCGGTTAAACACGCTGTTAAAGTTAGCGGCACGCCATTAACTTTAACATAATATTCTAGCAGCGTTAGAGAATATTTCGTTAACGTCGTTAGTCTAAAGAAGGAATATACCTTAAAATATTCTCGGTCCAACTGGATCTAGACCGGGTTAGCTGACGTCAGGGCCGAGTTTGGACTGGCTCGTTGCTGCAACTTCTGTTTGCCGCATCACTGCTGTCGTCCGCCAGCCGGAGTTTGGCCAGAATCTGATTTTTTTGTCGAAAAATTTTACAAAGTCATATCAAGCTCAAATCTCAACCATTTAACACGTATAATATGTCAAAATGAAACTACGGAAGAGAGGAGTTCGGTTTTACCTAACTCGAGATCAAAAGGTGGTCAGAGATGGCCGAAAAATGGCTCGAAAGCCTCGGCTTGAAAAATGGCCATTTCGAATCTTCAATTCACGAGGTAAAATCATGCATGCAAGACTTGAATTTTAGGCTAGGACTCACGAGGAGTCGATTGGCAGTGAGAACGAGGTCGATCAAGTCCCAAATCGACGGGAAACTAGTTGGGAAATTCTTCCTCGCGCGGAGCTCCTTGATCACGACCTCAGGGTCCGATTTTCACAAAACAAAGGTCAGGAATGGGTTCATGGTGAGGAGAGGGTTCTAATGGTGGTGGTTGGGTGGTGTGGTTCGCCGAGGAATGGTGGCTCTGTTGCCGTGGTGTTTGTGGTTGGTCAGGGGAAAAGAGACGGGAGAGGGGGAGAGAGTGAGAGAGTTGCAAAGTAGGAAAGAGTGAGCGAGATAGAAGATGGGTCCCATTGGACCCTAAGCCCAATCGGAAAATACCATTCTCGAAAAATTACGAGAATGCCCTTGAACTTAAAAGTTCCGCAGAATTTTCGTTTCAACTCTGAATTCAGTTTCGCTTGAGTCCACGCATTTGTAATGACGAGCACAACAAGAAAAAAGGTAAGAAAAAATGTCGTACGTGTGACGACACGAAGGTCAATGAAAGTCAATCGTTGCCTAACCAGGGGCATTTTGGTCAATTCACACATTCGAGAAATAATATACTATAAATTTCGAACGGGCTGTAACACTGAGCCTTTGACGATAGTCGACAAAGTCGTCATCTTTTTTCTTTTTCATTTTCCAATCTTTTTTCTATAATTAGTTTAATTTCTTTAGGTGTCCCTCATCTTTTGTAATATTTAGTTTAAAGAAATGTAATTCATGTATGTTCAACATGCTAATATTGTAATCTTTTGAATTTTAAGTAAGTAATGTGACATGATGATCACATTTCTTTTCTATTTGAAATTCATCTCACAATGGAAGAAAATAATGAAATAAGAAACAATCCACATTCATTGTCACAGCCCGTTCAAAGTTTTAACTTATTTTATTGCCGGAAGTGGGAAATGACGTTTTTACCCCTGGGTTGACTTTTTGGTTGACTTTTGTGTCGTAACTTGTACGACGTATCCACTTGTTTTTTCTTGACGTGCTCGTCGATACGAACGCGTAGACGCGAGCCGTACGTCGTTCGGACTCCGAACGAATATTTTACGGGCGTTGGATTACCGACGTTACCCGTATTTTTAATTTCTGGACAGTTTGGTGGTTGGGCTGGGGCCCAACACCTCTGTTGGCCCACGTGGCCTTGTCCCTTTGTCTCTGTTAGTCCCTCACTCTCTGCAACTCACTTTCTCCCTCTCTTTTCTCTCCATGCGTGTGCACAGTGCACACCGACGGAAAGCCGTCGAATCGAAGCGAACGAAATTCACCACCTCCTTTGTCTCGACGCCGTGGACTCAACGGTGCAAACCGTTCGTCCAAACTCTCAACCGTTTGACGGGAAACGCAACCGGAAGAACCGGACCTTCTCGGCCATTTTCCGGCCAATCTAGACCGAGGTGAGGTTTCTAACCACCACCATTGTGTTCCTCTCGTTGAGTAGATGAATTTTCATAGGTCGTTTGCCTGATTTGGTTGAGTTTTGACGTAGATCGACTTTGCTACAGTGAACCGCAACCTTCGAGGAAATTACAGGCCTTTTCCCGAGCTTGTACGACCAATCCAAAGGTACACCGTGATTCTACTCATCTCTAGCTTCATTTTGGTACTTGAATCGTCCAATTTGGACTTAAAATGAAGAAGTTATGAAGCTTTGAAAATTACCCAGAAAACCGGCCAAATTTCCAGATTCCGGCGACGGCGACCGGAATCTTAGCAGGGATGACCGGCGCTGACGTCATCGAACCGGGTTGGACCGGCCTTGCTGACGTCAGCATTGACCGAACCGGCTTGAGCCGAGCCGCGTTGACGGCTTGAGCCGAGCCGTGTTGACCGGCTTGAGCCGAGCCGAGTTGACCGGCTGACCGGCTCATTTGACCAGCTCGCGCGTGAGCCGCGCGTGGAGCTGCGCGTGGAGCCATAGGCTCCGACCTTCAAGCCGCGCGTGAGGGCGCGTGGGAGGTCCTTTTTCGAATCTGTTTTCACGTGTCGACTCGTGACGACGTGTACTACCTCGGGGTAGTATGCATGTTAATTTTTGAGGTGTTTTGGACCTCCAAATTGAGAAAGCAAGGGATAGGTGTAATTAATTCGTTAATTCGTTACCTTTTTGAGTTAATCATTGTACCGGTGATTTCTCATATAGGTGGGGCCTATCCAGAGGACTACCGGGGCTACCCAGGACGGGGTACTTCGACCAGGCTACCTACAGGTGAGTGAGTGGGTCTTTGTTTGATAAATATATATATATATATATATATATATATATACGTATGGCTTTCAATGCTTTCTTTAACTGTTAGCGTAGTTGCATATCATATACGTTTGTTGGAGGTAGAACATTCGTATTATATTGCCATGCATGTTTTTATACTGTTGCTCATCAGTAGATGTATACACCCCAGGTATTAGTACTCAGTCTTGTGGCCAGGACTAGCCTTGACGTTTGGAGTAGTCACTATCAGTACCGCTACGCAGCTTTGGATCCATTGTAGGTACTAGCCTGTTCTAGGTTGCATTAGGCAACTCGAGCTTGTGTGACTGCACTTTGTGCACCAGCGCTTAGCGCTAGACTCGCGTCATTGTAGTACTCAGCGTATTACTTTTATACCTAGCTTGTTCCTCGTGGTTTAGCCACTTGGGCATGTGTGTTTACATATGGGTGAGCAAATGTCAGTAAAGTATTAGCGGGGAGTACCCGCATGTTTTCATGATAGTATTTTGAGGTTCATGCCTACGGGCATGACGTATTTTTTCAAACTATACTTGTTTTCAAATGAGGGGTTACTAAACTTTTGAAAACAACGGTTTTATCAAACTTTACTTTTTGACCCACTCACCGTTTTATGTTTTGCGCCCCTCCAGGTTAGTTGGCTGAGAGCTTGCGACGTCGATGGCGCGGTGGTATGACAATGTAGGGATTCTCTACGTTTGTAGTAACTTTGTATCCCTTACTCTACTCGCAGTGTATTCTTTTAATTCTTCCGCCTGCACGTTCCGTGCACTCTGACTTTATCTTTAATTCAATATTCTATCCTTTATTCTAAATTTTCTTTTTGGCTTTCGTCACGCTAACGCGTGTTGGCCAGCATTTCCCGACACCTGGCGTGTTCGGGATCGGGATGTGTCATTCATAAATCGTTGAAGTAGTCGACAAATTAATCAAATTTAGAGGGCATCATATGAAACTAAGTAGTAAATCACAATATGCACGTACAAATAAACATACCTTTTAAAGTTTTTGCAAACGCTTTGAATTGATAAATACATCAAAATCAATAAGTTGCATAGCGTGCATGAATGCTATAAAAATTTGTAAGTTGTGCGTTGCGCGCCGTGATAGAAAAAAAGGTATTCCGCATGCGCGAGCGCGTGTGCAGGAATGCTAGTTTTAATAATGCTAGAAACACCAACTATTAGTTTAACAATTTCTTATTTGTTGTGAATAAGTAAGTTCCAAAATAAGCTCATACAAAAAACTAATGAAACACTACCAAATTAGTTTGTTTATGAAAAGTTAGCATGTTTAGGATTGCTCCTATCTATTTAGAGACATTACTTGATCCGAGTCTCGTTTTTTTTGTCACTTGACGACTAATAATTCATGGTCACTCACTCTTGGATTTGATTTCAATAGTTGAGATTAAAACATTAAAATAATATTCATTTATTCTCCACCCCCTTAATATCATATCCCTGAGTGACTATTTATTCTTTGGTAACTAGGTGACCAAAATAACATTTATAAATAGTATCAATTGAAAAATAAAGGTATCCCATAAGGTTGGAATTCGAATTTCAATTTTTAACACATTAGATTTTAATTTTTTTGTATTTTATTTATGAATTCAAACAAGTTGGCGAAAGTATTATTTAATCATACATTTAATGTCCAAAATCTCAGGGATGTTTATTTACAAGGAATGAAGTGGTAAGAAAAGTGCTTCATTCCTATTCATGTGTATCACATACCTATAAAATAAAGTTATCCTATTAATATAAGGGGTTTATTTATCTCATACACATTTATTCTTATTTTTATACCATGTAAGTAAACATGCCCTCGGACCTTAACTCACAAACAATGTGGATTTGGACACATAAACAATATCAACACACAAGAATTGGTAGCTTCTCTATTTCCTATGAAAATAAGATAGTTGAATATAATAGTATATTAATCATGCTTATCATTTAAAGAATTGTTTATCTCATACTCATATGCGGATTTGGATACATAAACAATATTTACACAAGAATTAGTAGCTCCTCTTTTGAATTTTCTATGAAAATACGATAGCTAAATATAATAGTATATTAATCGTGTAGACTTGTACATAATCAATTATGCAAGACGTTACTTAATTAGAAAACGCAAAGACAAGATGCTACGTAAGGTAGCATATGCAAAACAAGACGCTAAGTAATAAGCATACATTTTTGTTTGTCCATTTTATGTGCCGCCTAAAGTCAACCAAACCCAAACCCTTATAGCCCCACCAATAATTGTAGTGTTTTTACTTGAACTTTTTTATTGTTCTTTTGAAAGGAAAAATAAATTAAAGACTTTTTGGAAAACCAATACACATAATGTTAAGTAAAAATATTATGACATGTGCAGTCCTCAATCAGATCTAACAAAATAAAATAAAATGAAAGTTGATGGCCAAAATTAGTAGAGATTTTTTAATTTGCTCGGAACACAAGGCGATACACCACATGTCATTATACAAGGAGAGAAAGTTTTTTTTTAAGTGTCTTTTATAATGACATGTGGTATACCACTTCGTGTTCGGAACTCACTAAACAATCTCTCCAAAATTAGCTACAACATTAGTTGTAAAGTTTGCTTCCCTAAACATATGTTTGAAAGAAATTTAATAGAAATACTTTGCAAGTCTTGTATGTCCATAATAAGAGTTTTTAATCTTCATTGGACTTGGTAGATTCACTTAATTTACCTCTACACTTCACAAGTGTTTTTTTTTTCCTTCAGTTTTTCTTTCATGTTAGGTAAAGAAAATAGTAAATGATACAAAACCTTAAAAGAAAACACTTAGACAACTATAAATTTTATACAAAAACACTTTATTTTCGACTGCATAATCTATTGTTAGTTGTGAAATCCATTTAGTGTCATATGTCATTACAAAGTCATTTGAATTCTTTTTATCTCTAAAGTACGGAGTTTGAAGTGTTTTCTCATGTAGTAAAGATATGAAAAAGAAATTTTTTTTTCAAGTGTCCGGTATTTAAATGAATATTCTACGTATTATAAAATAAGTGGAGAAACATGAAAAAATATAATTTTTTATTATATATATTATGACATGTGGAGTACTGCTTAAATACTCCGTACTTGAAAAAATCTATGTGAAAAGTCGGAAAAAATCACCACTCGAAAGAGAAACAAAAATTAAAATGTTTTGAAATGGGAATTAGCAAAAACCTTATCTGAAATTAGCGCTTTTTTCTTCACTAAAGAAAGAGAGCTTTAAATAGTAAATAGCCACTGAAATGAGCCAAATACATCATTTTTCAGTAGACCCATCAGATAGGAATAGGAGGGGGCCAGTCCATATCCCTCTTTCTCTATCTCTCTCTCCGAAGAGAATCTAGGGTTTGTTTGCAACAGTGAATCTTTTCCTTTCCCGTCAGCTGCTGGTATAACTGGAAGGGAATCTCTAACGTTTCACTCAAACTTTCCTGTCACAGAGAAAGTCCACCTAGGGTTTTCAAAACTCAACTCTCTCTCTCTCTCTCTGCTTTTCTCTCTCTGTATCTCTACTGAAGTCTCCAATTCTCTGGTACTATTTTCTGACCCTTTTTTATGAATTTGAATGCTTGGATTCTAATGGGGTTTTTTCTACTCTTCTATTTCTGTGTGTTTGAATGGTTGCTGCTGTAAAGTTTGTGTTTTTCATGGTTTTGCTATGTAATTTGCTGCTGGGGCTTTGCTCTTGTGATGATAGTAATTGATTTTTGCTTTCGATTATGTATGTTTTTCTTATTAGGCCGTTGTCTCGCGGTTCGATTGGTTGGATAGAATTTTGGGGGAAAATAAGAGAGTTTTGAGTTTTGTGATATATGTTGTTTTGGGTTCTTCTGAAAACTGAGGAGCTTGATTAGTTTGGGTTGAGTTGAAATCTTTGTTTTGAGGTTTCGAAATTGACTGTTTTTGCTTTTCGTAACTTTTCGTTGGCAAAGGGTTGAACTTTCATGTTATCTGCTGGTCTAATCACGCACTTGCAATGAAGTTTCAGAATTATTATTGTTTTTGCTGATAAATGGAAGTGAAGAATAAAATTGAAAAGGGTAGACTACTTTTGAGCATATAGTCTATTTGTCTAGTACAATTTGAGTAAAGGTGGATGTGAAGACCGATGAGGCGATGATATGATTGAGAATTTGTTACTACCTCTGCTTCTTAGGACAACATATTTTCTTGGATTAGTTCACACGTTCCAGAAATATTTATGAGATTATAAAAAATAAATATTAGTGGTTTTTTCCACAAATCATATGCTGCTCAAGGACTAGGGGCTCCTTGTCACATTTCTAGTTTATATTTGATTTCTTATTATTTGATCTTTACTTTGTATCTTCTCTTGCTCTATTCCCCCATATTCTGACTTAAATGCGCGTTATATCTTGGTTTTTCAGGGGAGCATGTGAGATTCCTTATACTTTCATACTACCAAGGGGGCATATTATTTTCTGATAGCATGGCGACAGAAAGTCCAATAAGAATGTCAGAAACTAGTGGAAAATGGGCTCCTCGTAAGAAGACTGCAAAATTTGCACCGTCGTCTGCTAACATGGCAGCAGAGGAGTTGAAATTGCTTCTCAGGGGCCATAAGTTTCAAAGCAGTGGACAGGATGCTTCCCCCAATCGAAGTGGAAGTGCACCCCCAAGTATGGAGGGTTCGTTTTTGGCCATTGATAACCTTCTATCCCAGCAGGACTCTAGCATGAATGGAAGCTTGGCAAGTCTAAGTAGTGTTATTGAAAGGTGTGAGACTGAGGAACAATTACGGGCTGATCCAGCTTATTTGGCATATTACTGTGCCAATGTCAATTTGAATCCTAGACTTCCTCGTCCACTTATTTCATGGGAGAATCGACGTCTGGCACGCCATATTGGTAGTTTCAGCCAGAATCGGGGACCTGTAGATGGCAGTGGCAATTTTCCTTTGCATATGTCTCAAGGATCACTTCCTACACACAAGGAAGAATCTGAGGATGATCGGTCTTCCCAACATGTTTCTAATGATTGGGTAGATCAGACAAGTGAAATTTGGTCCAGAGAGGGTGCAGCTTCATTGGTAGGCCAACACCAAAATGCGGGTGATTTAATACAGGTTAAAACTCAATACCTTGACATTTTACTCAACAGGGTGCATATATTCCTATTTATGATTACCCTGAGAATTTCATTCTTGTTTATTTGTAGTTGGGTTGTAATGTTTGAAATATTTTCTCTTAAAGAATAGCTTCTATTGGCCAAATAAAATAACTTTTTACCCATATTTTGAATCCCAGAAAGTATTACTGTTGGAAAAACTCAGGAGTTGTTGTCGATAAAGTAGTCAGCAGTTGTTTTTAGCTTTTCTTTCCTTGCAATATCATGGTTGTAAATGCAAATCATCTTTTTATTTCCAGGAAGATTTTGGTGGCTCTTCACCACCTGTATCTAATCACTCTCATACATTAGGCAATGGAATACCTGAGGAATTCATTGTTGACAGTACTGATTCCAGTTCCTTGCATGATCCTGCTATTATTGTGACAACTACCATTAGGCCCAGCGTGGGTGCAGAAACTGCCGATGCTACAATGCTTTCACTAAATGATGATTCCTCGCCGGCCTCTGTTTCCAGGAGCACAGCTGTTAATGATGCAAGTGTTGCGGTCATAGAATCTGAAATGAAGGCTCTTAACATATCGGACTTGATAGAGAATCAAAAGAAACAAGAACAATGGGAGCGCAGTTGCCAGAATCATTTCTTGCAGCAGCAGATTCAGCAACAAAACAATTTTTGTCAAGTTCAAAGTGGCAAGTCACAAATAACTTCTCAAGGAACTGACGGTACACATATTAGCATGGATCAGTATCTCCATAATACATCCAAGTTTGCAGCGGATGTACAACCAGTTCTTCAGACATCTGGGTTCACACCTCCACTATATGCAACTGCAGCAGCCTACATGAATTCAGCTAATCCATATTACTCAAATATTCAAGGACCAGGCTTTCTCCCACCACAATATGTTGGCGGATATGCTATGAATCCCACTGCTTTTTCTCCATATATTGGTGGATACCATCCTCAGGGTGCTGTTCCTGTGGTTGTTGATGGAACTGTGGGTCCAAGCTTTAATGCTCGAACATCTGGGGTTGCAACTGGGGGCATCCTTTCACCTGGTGCCGATATGCAACATTCAAGCAAGTTCTATGGTCAACTTGGATATCCGCTGCAAACTTCTTTTTCTGAACCTATGTACATGCAATACCATCAACAGCCTTTTGTGGAGTCGTATGGTGTTCCTAGCCAATTTGATCCATTGGCATCAAGAGGTGGTGTTGACTCAAAGAAAGTGTCCAATCATGGTACTTATTTGGATGAACACAAAAGCCAACATCAGAGAATTGGAAACATGGGGAATTTGAACCCACAAAGAGGAGGGTCAGTGACTCCTAACTATTTTGGAAGTGCACCAAATGTTGGTATTTTGATGCAGTATCCAACCCCGCCCCTTACTAGTCCAGTTTCGCCAGTACCCCCCATAGGTTCAGGTAGAAATACTGGCTTATATCCTGCATGGCCAGGGCACAGAGGCTTTGAGAGTTATGATGACCCCAAGATTTATAATTTCCTTGAAGAGTTGAAATCTGGCAAAGGCCGCAGATTTGAGCTATCTGATATCACAGGACATATTGTTGAATTCAGGTACTTTCTTTGTGCTCAATTTGTTGATTTCATTATTAATGGTTTGGAACGATTAAGTCATCATGAATTTTTCAACTCCAGTGCTGATCAACATGGGAGTCGATTTATTCAGCAGAAGTTGGAAAACTGTAGTGTTGAAGAGAAGGCTTCTGTATTCAAAGAAGTTCTCCCACATGCTTCTAAACTAATGACTGATGTTTTTGGTAACTATGTGATTCAGAAGGTATGTTTCTAAGTTATTTTTTCTCTCTCTCTATATATATACTATTGAAGAAATATCAGAGTTCATGCCTTTTTATTAATTTCCACTTCCTTTGTTATTTCAGTTTTTTGAGTATGGAACCCCTCAGCAGAGAATGGAACTTGCCAATCAACTTTCAGGTCAAATTTTGCCTTTAAGTTTGCAGATGTATGGCTGTCGTGTAATCCAAAAGGTATGAGTGATAATGTGTTGCTAAATTGTGTGCTAATCAACTTCATGTGGCACGTTCATGTTTGATGATTTGCAATTTTATAACACAACTCATCTTTTCCTTTGTTTTAATGGGTGTGGGCAGTCTAGAACAGTGTTAAGGGGTCTAAATGGATTGAATTGGCTGATAGCCTATCTTGACTTGTCTGGAAATTTTGCTAAATTTTAGCTCCATATTGTTGAGTTGTTTACCCTATTCATATAGACGTATTTGAAGGTACTGAATAGGTTTTTGATACCAAGTGCTATTACCAGTGTTGTTTAAAAGTACAAAACTGAATGCGGATATTTGTGGGTGTAATTGTTTATATTTCTGATTTTTTAAGTTTATATTATTTATTTATCTTTTCTAACATCAAATATTTATTTATCAATATTGCTATTTTTGCAACTGTATTATTATGGCTTTTGCGTTCGTTGTATTGTATTGTGTTTTTATAAGAACTTTTTATTGTAGTTATTGGCGCATGAAAGAGTTGCTGCACTTTATTCTCATGTCTGACTTGTAATTCTTTCTCCTTGCATCTTCTTTAATTTTTCAGAGACGGGGTTGAGGACTGTAGATGCTTTAATATTCTTGTTAGAATAGTGCACCCACTGACAAGCTACTAACAATATTTGCATAATGAAATGGTCTGTTTCTTTTCCAAAAAAAAAAAGTAATTGGAAGTGGCCGGCCAAAAAAGTGTTATTGTAATTGGAAGTAATGTGTATTACATAATTGCCTTCCCAGCTTAGTGTTCTTTGGTTCAATAATAATATGCCCATGTCATTTATTGTTTATGGTGGGTGCAGGCACTTGAGGTTATTGAACTTGAACAGAAAGTGCAGCTTGTACATGAGCTGGATGGGCATGTTATGAGATGTGTTCGTGATCAAAATGGAAACCATGTCATACAAAAGTGCATTGAGAGCATTCCTACAGAAAAAATTGGGTTTATAATCTCTGCTTTCCGTGGTCAAGTGACAACACTTTCAATCCATCCTTATGGTTGTCGTGTTATACAGGTATCACTAAACTTGAGGGGTTGGAACGCTTCTCTTCCTCTTTGCCACTCTTCCTTTGGTTACCATACAAAGAATAAACTTGTTTCCTGTTTTTGGTTTGTTGTAGAGAGTTCTGGAGCATTGTACAGATGAGCTGCAATGCCAGTTTATAGTTGACGAGATCTTGGAGTCTGTTGCTGGTCTTGCCCAGGACCAGTATGGCAACTATGTCACCCAGGTTTGTATTGGACTCTGTACTACGATTACTATCTATTATGATGCATAGTCTCACGCTGATGAATTAACATGCCTTGCTGAAGATTTGATTTATGGATAATGGTAACTAAGTCGACGTCTTAGTGGTTATACTTAATACAGAGGTATTAACTATTAAGTATAGTATAGGTGGCACAGTCATAGATCATGAGAAGATTTTCCCTCTTATAGGAAGAGGATAACCACATGGGGTACACTAGCAGTTCAAGATCTCTTGGGCGTTTGGCTCAAGATGGCATAAATATTTGTTGGAAAGGCATGACTCCAGAAGTTGACTAGCTAGTGTTTTGCAACAGAAGAGGGCTTGTAGTTCAGTGTGTCACTGTGTCTACACCAGAAGTTACCCAGAAATTGCCTTTCACACACATACTTACACTGTTAGACCCACATGTTTCTTGGTAGAATGACATGAGAGAGGTATTGTAAAACACACATTTTCTTCCTCAAGGTTCTCCTAACCTCATGACTCGGTAGGTATACATGTACATGTTTAGCCGTTGTTTTTCCCTTCCTAACAGTTGAAAGTTGACACTTACATTGTAGGTATGAAATGTTCCTTGCTCTGTAGGTGCAACACTTCTTGCCAACTAAATTTCTGGATGTGCTTTATGCTTCCAAGTTTCAACTGCAGATTTGCTTTATCTGTATATACATGTGATTGATCTGCATCAATTGTTTGGCTAATGAATTTTTTTTTTTATGCTTTACAGCATGTATTGGAGAGGGGAAAACCTAATGAAAGAAGGAAAATTATTAACAAGTTGTCAGGTCATTTTGTACCGCTGAGCCAGCACAAGTTTGCTTCAAATGTTGTTGAGAAATGTTTGGAGTATGGCGGTGCTGCAGAACGAGAACTGTTAATTAGGGAGATTGTTGGGCATAATGAAGGAAATGATAATTTGTTGGTATGAAGAATTCTTCATTAACCCTCTAGTTCTAGAGGAAAAATACATTAGTTATGTTTTTTATGTTTGTATGCGCGCACACATACACACACACGCATATGCCAATTTATAATTTTCAAAGCAGCACAAGTGCATTTGAAGCTCCTATTCATCTTGCTTAGCCTCCATATTTTTTGTCTTAGGTAATGATGAAGGACCAATATGCAAATTATGTGGTGCAGAAGACTCTTGAAATCTGTACTGATAGTCAGCGAGTGTTATTAATTAATCGTATAAGGTCTCATACAAACGCATTGAAGAAGTACACTTATGGGAAGCACATTGTTGCTCGGTTTGAACAGCTATTTGGAGAAGGTGTGTATTCTTAGACTTTATATCACTCTTGGTGTACTGTATAATACTGCTGCATCGATTTGAATATGGAGTATGCATGTCGAACCCCATATTAACTTGGAGAGGTGGAAATGACCAAACTGTGGTTGAAGTAGCCTCAACTTAATTTGAAATCTCTCTTTTATTTATTTTTCTAATTTTTTTAGTAAATTAGGGAAAACACTCGAAACAATTATCAGTTTATAAAAAGAAACACTTAAACGGAAAATTCGTTCGAAAACAGAAAATTCGTTGGGTGCCCTTCTTCCATTGCAAATTGAGAAGGGTGTTTTATGAGGTTTTGGGTTTTTGAAGTGTTTAATTGATTATGTGGTAAGAAATGGATAATCGAAAGAGGAAATGACAGGGAAATACATTTTTAGTGCCTCCTAGTGGCATACAGTTTCAAAAATTTCCAAGACAATCTCACAAGTATTTTCGTCTTTTGACCATACGCTTTGTTTTTCTTTGGCCTGCAGAAAATCTATCAGGGTCGTGATGGCAACAAAGGGAAAATATCCAAGAAAGTACCTTCAGTGAATCTGTGGTTTGTTAATGCACACAGGGATTGTGCATCGAGTGGAAATTGAAGATAATAGCATGAGATTGGCTTACTGTGGCATCCTGTTCATGGGAGATGTAGCTTGGCTGTGCAGCCGCGGTATCGCAACAAGTTGCCAGTTGTCATGTGGATTCATGTGCAATTCGACCATCAGTAAGAGAGGGTTGATGAAACACATAGGTAGGTCAGTCGGTCGGGTTGGTAGTTGCAAGTAAATATATGTTTTATGGTGAAGCAGTATATACTGAAGTACTCATAGGACGATTTGATTGCGATACAATTCAGTGGGAGTAGAAGTAATTGGTAGGAAAACCTTGATGCTGTAAATCTATTTAGCACATTATTTATGGCAATGGTGTGGTTTTCGTGATAAATTGTAGGCTTTTCCGTTTACGACCGTAAATTTGTAGGACAATTTCCTCCGCGGCTCCGCCTCACTGGTACAGAGTACATGTTTTATGGCCATCCCTACTAGTATAAGGCTCAATCTATTCAGATTGTTGAAACCCCACCTTCGCATCCGAAGAAAGCTCCAAGACCAGCACATAATTTTGGGTGTGGAACCTTTTGTTTTAGTTAAACATTGGACGGAGTTGCAATATGGGATTATTCCAATCCACGTAGTCAAAGTATTCCGATTCATGAGAGTTGAACTTAACATTTTTTATTTACAAGTGAGGAGGAATACTTTGACTTGCGCCTAAGACTTGTTGCTAGACCCTGCTCAATGACACTGTTGCTCGGTACACAACTCGTGGACCCTAAACCTAAATTTGGAAACCCGACAACCCGGACCCTAATGCCAAAGACTCAACTTGAGGGTTGTGGCGCCACCGAAGTCCGATCAGGATGATGCCGACACGAGGCCAGGAATCGAGACTCCAGTGCTCGAGACCCAAAACCTGGAACCTTAACCCCCGATCCTGGTGTTCGGGATACATTCCCGTCCCGACACCAACAACAGTAATTTAATTAAATTAATGTTGAAAACTAAGCTCAAAATAATGGAGTAGGCTACAGTGCTCGCAAGCATTGAATGCTCACACCGATCTCACCATTAAAAAGAGGGAGGAGGGAGGAGAGAGGGGGGGAAGGAGGGTGAGATCGGTGTGAGCATTTAATGCTTGCGAGCACTGTAGCCAGTCCCCAAAATAATATATATTTCAACCACTCCCAACCCCTTAATCTTGTGTAGTGTATAGCACCAAACAAAACTCTTCCTCACATTTTGGGGGTTGGGCCACAATATAGGCTGCAGATGGACTTAACACTATCAAAGACGTAAGCCGAAGCCCACGAAGCCCAAATTCTAAAACCCACGAAGGAAACCGCTGCTAGGGTTTAAGCGCTCTCTCTCTCTCTCCTCCTTCGTCTCTCTCCTTTCGCTCTTTCCATTTCGCTGGGTTGGCGAAACAGAAGAGAAGAACAACCATGTCTCGGCCAGAGCTGCAAGCTCCACCCGAGATATTCTACAATGAAGAGGAAGCTCGCAAGTACACTCGCAATTCCCGAATCATGGAAATTCAGTCGGAGCTCTCCCACCGAGCCCTTGAGCTTCTCGCTCTCCCCGACGACGGCGTCCCCAGGCTGCTCCTCGACATTGGTAATCTTTCGAAACTCAATTCCCGAATCTTTCAATTCAATTTTTCATGAAAAATCCAAAAGGGGTTTGATTTTATTCACTGAAATGGTGAAAAAGCTGAGTGATTGATTGAGGTTTATACTGCAGGTTGTGGGTCGGGGCTCAGCGGAGATACATTGTCAGAGAGTGGGCATCAGTGGATTGGTTTAGATATTTCCCAGTCAATGCTTGGTGTGTGTTCTTTTTTTTTCGGGGATTCGTATTGTTTTTCCAAGTTTTATTTTGGTTTTGAGCTTCTTTGTTTGCTTCCATGGTTTGCTTCTAAATGGGAATTTCATTTCTTTGATGATTGGAGATGTTGCATTGGAGAATGAGGTTGAGGGTGACCTTTTGCTCGGGGACATGGGTCAGGTATCACTTTTAATGCCTCTTGGTTCAGTTTTTCGTGGACGTTCCTTGTTATTTTCTTTGTATCTTATTTGCGATTCTGCATTGTAATCCAAAAGACAAAGAAAGGAGAAAAAATGCATACAAATATGATGTGGTTGAACCTGAAATTGTTTATTTATTTTTTTCAGCATATTGTAATCGTTGGATTTTGTTTCAGGGCTTAGGACTTCGTTCAGGAGTTATTGATGGAGCGATAAGCATCTCAGCTGTTCAGGTTTACTTTTGTTTTCACTCACTAATACTTGCAATGATGGATAATGGATATTTAGCTGGTTTTTTTTTTTTCTATCTTAGCTTGTGTCCCTTGTTTGTCAGGATTTTTTAATATTTATATACCCTATAGGCGCTCAAAATTCAATCATTTCCATTCTGTTTTGAATATCTTTGCTGAAATTTTTGCTATGTTGTACCTGTTTTTTGTTTCTTTAATTTTCTAAACTACTGAGATACTTCATGTATGCATTTTTTATGTTTTGGTAAGGTTTACTATATGAATCTTACTTTATCATTTTTTTCAATGCAGTGGCTGTGCAATGCTGATAAGTCTTCACATAATCCACGATTGCGATTGAAGTATGTTGTGTTTCTTGTTGGTTTTTATATCCTCGTCATAATTCTATGTCATTATATGCTTGAAATGTAATGGAAAGTGTGCCATGATCTTCTAATTCTTGGACTTTTTACGGCATTAAGCATCGGTTGAACCTGCAATCCCTTTTTCAATTTCAGTATGAATGTGTTGTCTTAATTCCTTTGCAGGGCTTTCTTTGGATCATTATACAGATGCTTAGCAAGGGGAGCAAGAGCAGCATTTCAACTTTATCCTGAAAATCTGGACCAGCGTGAGTTGATTTTGAGTTCTGCAATGCGTGCTGGATTTGCGGGGGGTGTTGTTGTTGATTATCCCAACAGGTATGCAAGAAAACAATGTGGTTACTAGATTACTCTCTCAGCTGCTCGTCTAAAACAATGTGGTTACTAGATTACTTTCTAAGCTGCTCATGCATGAGTCCATATGTTCCACCAAACAAATGCCTTTTAGGAACCTTTTTCATGGCTTCTGGTATACGAACTTTTTTAGGGCATCTGCATCAGCTCTTAAAAAATATATCTGATCAACCTTCAGAATACAAAAGGTAATGAACTTGTAAAAAAATATTTCTGGATTGCTCATCATTGCTGTTGACTTCTAATATATCCGGTAAAGAAATTCAGGTCATTTACAGAAAAATCTTTCTCTTCGAGTTTACTAGTCACACTATCATTTATGGTACAATGGTTTTATATGTTTCTTGTGTACATGTTAGTTTCTTCACACAAATGAGTGGGGAAAAACTGGAATGTGTTGCTGTAACTTAACCCAACCTATCAAACTGTTGAGAGAGGGTCAGGAAACTAGTACGAAATATAGGGCAAAATGTCAGATTCCTACTTCACATGGAACTTTTAATATCTGAATTCTTTAAGTAGTATTTTCCTCTAACTTAAGGAATTTCTTGTTACAGTTCAAAGAAACGAAAAGAATACCTTGTCCTCACTTGTGGTCCGGCATCTATTAGCACTTCTACTCCCAAGGGAAAAGGTGAAGATGGCGAGGGTTCCTCTGACGATGAGAGTAGTGAAGATGAAGAAAATCAGACAGTAAGTTTTCACGGATGCATTTACTATTACTATATTTCTTTTTTGTTTAACCTTTCTACTATTCTAGAAGTCTAACGTAAATTCAAAGCCGCTAAACTTATATCTATCTATGTACTCTAATTCGTTATATTTTGTTCGTGGGAAACAGGTTTCAAACTCAGACAGGCACAGGCCAAGGAAAAAGCAGAAGACAAATAAGAAAGGCAAGGGAAGAGAATGGATACTAAAGAAGAAGGAACAAATGAGAAAAAAAGGGAATGTTGTTCCGCCAGACACAAAATACACAGCTCGGAAAAGAAAGGCTCGATTTTGATCTTGCTCCAGGCCTATACTGTGTCGTTTGTGAGCGATGGCTTTAGTGTTTGCTTTACACAGTTTATACCGGCATCTATGAAGGCATTACCTCCTTCTCTTTAGTGCTCGAAAATACTGGCTATGAAGCAGTTTATATACAGATCTCTCCGGGCAACGGATGGAAATCTGGTTGTAACCTTAACTAGTTTGAGAAAAGAGAAACTTTATTCTGTATTTTACAAAACCAAATTTTAGCCTCCCAAGCAGTTTTTCCTCTCCAACCTTGTGCCAAAATCCGCATGTTAGCGACTGTATTTAGTACATTAACCGCAAATTAAGCAAGCTTTCCAAATTAAAGTAGTGCAAAGAAGTGGTGACCTTAACAAAACTCTTCGTATTTCTCTCTAGGTTTCATTAGAATCTCAAAATTCTTACCTATAAAATTTTCAGGGCAGTCGTGTTTTCTGCACTACTTTATTTGCTAATGTGTCATCAATTGCTATCACAAAGGTATGACTTTACACATTTGTCAAGTAGGAGAACTTACATGATCATGCACATGCATAAATTGCTATCCTTGTTTTGCAAGAGCTAGAGCAAGGTTAACCTTTAGTTTTGTCGACCAATTTGTTAAGTTAAATGTAGTAAATGTTTTTCTCGATGGGCTTGACCACTTGGTGAAGCACTGGACTCCTTTAAGGTTAATGAGACTTCCTATATATGGAAAACAACTTTTATGACACGAGTTCACTGTTACTGTAGTGTTCCGTGCCAATAACACAAAAACATGTGAAAAAAAACTAACACATGTCTTTGTATTATTGGCACGGAACGCTACGTGACGGAGAACCCTTGCCATTCAAGTCCTTATATACATGAAGAGATTTTTCCATTTAGAGATCCAAAGGCTTTGCCGATTTTGTGTGAATTTGAAGGATTGAGATATTACATGCATTTTCTCGTAAATTTTATACAGAACAAAAATAGCTGGCATCTCACGTTAGGTTTTGCAAAATTTGTGGATTCAGTTTGGTTATATACCAACAAAAGTGAAGTAAAGCACAAACCAAATAAAAACACATGTGCCGCTTACGCTCACGACAAAGTTTATTAATAAAAAAATGTGAATGAAACCAAAATTTTTCAATCACTCGTTTGCGCTTGCGTGGATAAATCAAAATAAAATTTGTAAAATAAGAAAAGTTATAATTTTTGGCATAGGACTGTATATGTAACTTTACTAACTGACGTAACTAGTAAGTCTTCAGACCGAAAATTACTTGTCCTATTCCGATCAATTGCTCGTCATTTGCACGTAAGCGACTGTATTTAGTAAATAAACCGTTGTTGATCTTTGACGATGTGTCGCAAGGTTATCCTTCAAAATCTGATGAGCCCAAGTCAAAAAATCGTACCCGAGGAATCGCCGCAGGGGCTGTAGTTTTGTCTACCTATTCGTTAAGTTTAAATATAAAAAATAATTTTCTCGAGGAGCTTGCCCACTATGTGAAGCACTGGACTCCTCTGAGGTGCCAATCAGACTTCCTATATTTGAACAGATTTCTTCATTTAGAGACTTAGCAATTGTTTCAGCCTCAAATTCTTTTTTTTTTAAAATAATTTTAGTTTAGGTTATCTTAGTTCATTTTTATGAAGTGTAAGCTATCAATTTGGTCTTTGAATTATTTAAAGCTGAAAATAAATGGGGCAAAAGTTAGAGCTGAAAATAAACAGAAATTCTTCAAAGAAAACCTCCTAAATTTCTTCAGTGATCACATTTATTCACAAGATTGATTGTTTAGGGTACAATTAGAACTTCAATTTTAGTTTATCAAGGTTTGAGGTCAAACTTCAATGGTACGTACCATTCAATGATACGTACCATTCAATGATACGTATTGTTGAATGATTTAAAATTCTTTCAAAGGACCTCATCTGTATCCTTCCCAGCGACCCTACTTGTGTTGAATCTTGCTGCATTCTAGTAGCTTTCTTTTTGATGGGTGTGGGTTTACAGGCGAACCTATCCGGATAGCTATTCAAAGCATCGAGAAAAACTGATGAACCCCTGTTTGAAGATGAGTGGATCGGGAATCTAACGTGATGCTTTTGTTAGGCCGACTACTCTACTATAGGCTACTTTAGCAAACAAAGGGAGAGAGGAAAAGTAGAAAGGGGGGAAGAAGTCTAGCACTAGTTCTTACGGAATCCCATTCTAACTAATTTACAATAGTACGTACTGTTGAATGATTTAAGATTCATTTGAGACCCACCGCAAATTAATCTGGACCATTTAATGGTTGTACCATTCAATGGTACGTACCACTGAAGATTTTTCCCAAGGTTTGCTTAAAAAAAAAGGGTAGAAGTGATGTTTTCTTGTGTGTTTAGGAAAGACGGGAAAGACGGGACGTCCTCCCCGGAGTACTCAGATAGACAAAAATAAACGGAAAAACAGATGAGAAATGCAGAAACAAAGCCAAACAGAGGATACCACTTTCAACATAACCACATAATCATTTAAAGAGTGCGTCAAATTGTCTAACAAAAATTTCTTCACGTCTCATAATCTCTCATCCAACCAATTCACAAACATCCAACACTACATGCAATTTGAAAAAAAGGAACTACTAAAGATTACGACATAATATGTAACTCGGTAACAACAGAGTTATGTCTAGATTAATCGAAGAGAGAGAATCCCATGTCATCGTCGCTCTCCTCCTTCTCTTCCTTCTTCTCCTCAGCCGCGGGAGCCTCTGCAGCAGCCGCTGCACCACCTCCTGGGGCCGCAGCAGCAGCTCCACCTCCAATGAAGGCACCGCCGCCACCGCCACCGCCAATGATCACCTGAACCAAATAAGTTTAAACATACGCATTCAGCACCACAACACTATAACTTAAAGAGAGCCTAGCACGCATAAGCATTTTATAACACCCACACTTGTGGTTTTCCATGTTTTCTCAACACAAAGCTACCATGGAAAACAAATCATATCTTTCAAAGTTCTTTGATGCAGCATTTGTCTAAAACAACTGACCTTACGGGACAATGAAAAGGCATACAAGTATCGACATATAATTTGGCATGGTTACGGGATGCCTCACAAACTATTGGATCATATTTTACATGTAAAACAAGTCATACAATTTGGCATAGAAACAAATGCATCGATTTGAGCAAACACAATTCTGACTAATTTGAAGCAAAAACCCTAACACAAGGGTTGTGTGGCATATTTTACACGAAAAACAAGTCATACAAATTCGCATAGTAACGAATGCGTCCTCGGACAATTCAGGCAAACACAATTCTACAATTTATTCAATCTTTAATTTTATTTTATTTTTGCATCAATCGATTACAATTTTGGGGAAGCATATAACAAATTAAAAGATAAAAAAATAATCAGAGAGATTAACAAACAATAAACAACACATCAAATCAAATCGCAGATCAATGTCAACTGAAAACCCTAATAAAAATACAAAACCGAAGAATCAAGGGCATATGAACAACAATAACAGTACGAGATTTAGGAGGGAGAGAGAGAGAGAGAGGGACCTGGAAGACGGCAGAGGTGGGAGTGACCGGAGAGTAAGAGGTCTGGACACCGCCGGAGGAGTCGGAAGAGAGGGCGGACTGGACGAGCTTCCTCTGGAGCTCGAATGTGGAGGGAGCGGAGGCCTCAAGGTCTCCATTCTGCTGCTTGGCGCACCACTCTCCTCCTGAGGTCCTCAACACGAAGGTGAACACTCCCATGGCGAATCGAAAACCCTAACCCTAACACTGGTTTCTGTGATGTTGATTTTGGTGCTTTGGGACACAGGCGAGACGGCACTTTATGCTGAGTTTTGCTCTATATGTAGAAGGGGATACGATGGCCAAAACCCTAGCTGCCGCTTAATAATTTACAAAGACAAATTTGCCCCTATATCTTCCACAATTCCATTTCTCTTTTGACCTTTAAAAAAAAATAATATATAAATAAATAAAAAATATTGGAGGTGTTTGGACGTTTAAACGGATCAGGTCCGATTAGCCTTAATTCATATACGAATCCACTTATCATCGGGCTTTGAGTTGTTGATTCTTATGCAATAAGCATTGAATATTATTTTTATCAATTTTTAATAAGATTTCTTTATGTTGTATAATTAGAAAATAGTGTGCAAGTGTATTTTGAATACATTAAAATTTTATATGAAGGTTATAGTCATATAAGATCAACCTTTATTCATATTCGGAGTCATTTATAATTAGATTATCAAATTCGGATTGCATTTGAATCATCACATTGAAAGTCTCAACTCGTATCTTATTGATTACATCGGATTCATACCGAATTTAGATCAAAACTCATTGACAGTTCTAGTTGTGTTACACATAGTGACCGAGTGTAAATGTTTTTAAAATGACTGAAAGTGTTTTTAAAGAAAATATTTTTGGGTTAGGTGCTTTTTGCATAAAGGCACTCCAAGTGTTTTACTAGAATTCACTTGCATTTTTACTAAGAATAAGTTATAAAAACATTTTCACCAAAAGCGCTTTCAGCCATTTTAAAAGCACTTTCCAACGAATCCTTAAACCTTTAATCAGATTGGGATATGTATCGGATCAGAAGAAAAATCATTCGACAGGATTTGATCCGATAGTCCAAAAGATCATTGATAAGCAAATCAATATCCAATTTGTTAAGTTAACGGATCTGCATATTCAAATGGCAATGCTTCGACAAGGTGTATTGTTTAGAAATGTTGATGGGCATGCTAAGATCAATCCCCATTTGAATTACTCATGTTCTACAAGTTGTTATTTGACTTCGGCAATCAAATCAACCTCCTCCATGTTGCGTTTCATCTCGCCATTCGGATATCGAGAAAATTCGTCATGTGTTTAGAGAAGCTAATATGGTGGCGGATGTATTGAACAATCAAAGCATTCTTCGGTTACGAAATATTACCAGACAACTGAAAAACAAATTCCGAAAAATCCTCAATTGCTCATTGTCAAAAATGATCATCATACAACCGCACGATTTCTTTGAACACTATTGGGTGGAACAAAAATTAAATACGGGGTAAAAATAAAATAAAAATGATCTTCCGGAGAGATGGCCGAGTGGTTGATAGCTCGGGTCTTGAAAGCCAGCATAGTTCCCTTTCTTCGAGCAAGAGTTACTTCATTGAATCATGCTCCGCATTTCTAAAAGTCATCAAGAGAAGGAAAACATTTTCATTTTCGATGTCAACATTCTCTTTGCTGAAGCCAATCCCACAATTCTCTCGAGCTGAAATGCAATAAGAGAAAAACAAAGATACACTTAAATAACGAGTTTTTCAGTATTCATTGGTCCGAAAATCAAACAAACAAACAAAATCGAGAATCTAATAAATATTCACTACATCAGGGAGGGTAAAAAGACAACAGGAGATTTAACACAGTTTCATCATATCGATCAGATTCACACAACTCTGATGTTAGACAGTTTCTTTATTCAATTGAAGAGAACCGCGCCAGTTTCTAATATAATGGATCACTGAGTTGTTAAAATTCAAATCTCCTAGCAAGTTAAACAACTACACTATCTCATCCTCACAATCAATGAATCAAAGTACAAGCTAGCGCACTTCTAAGAGAACAAAATATTACCCGGAGGAGATCAAATTGAGAAAAGAGCACCGTGCATGCCATGTCATTGGACCCATCAAGCATATTAACAACCTGCAATTAAATAAAAAGAAAGTTTTGGTTTACGAAAAGAAGTATATGACTGTATCTCAAAATGAATTATATAAAGTATCAAAGACGGACACTTCATTATTATTATTATTTTTTAATTTGGTAGCTTTCCAATTGAGCTTCTAAAAGAGAATGACTATTTGTATCGCGCTCACCTCAGGGTAAAATTCCTTTCTCTCAGGCAGAGAATAGATGATTAAATTCTGAATTCCACGAATCTACTCACCACAAAATAATTGGATGTCAGAAAAGAGGCTCAAAATATTGATTTTAAACTTCCGCAAAATACTTTCCAAACTAACCAACAATATCCAAAAAGGAAGGACAAAATACATCAGCATTTGGACAAGAGAAGTATGCTCAAAGCAGTCTGAAGAACCTTGTATCTGTGGTAAAAATGTGATCTCTCAGTGTAAAGCATTATCTTCCGCTTTCCTTCAAAGAACCGAACCCGTGCACGAGAAATATCACTTTGTTCTGCATATCTAAGGAGTGAAGAAGTATTTATTGCGTAAGTACTTCTACAACCACACAATCATCACAACATATATAGGACAGGTTCTTACTCATGAAGCAAACAGAAGGATGCACTTTGTGACTTCAAAAAATTCCGAACTCGAACATATTCGAAGTAAGAACTGATAAATATCATAATCCCACCCTGAACAAAAGTTTCCAAGGAAAGATACTATAAAAAATTCCAAGGATCATTTGGTGAAAGTTTAAACAAAGATTTATTAATAATTGCAATTAGGAAAAATCTTAGGCCCCAAATAATTACCTCGACAGAATCTTTTATCTTTGGGAAGACCTGAAAACAGAAAAACACCAAACATATCAAAATCTGAGCAAAAAGATGGAAAAAAATCAAGTTAAATTAAAACAGTCAAGTGCAGAATGTTAATTTCAACTTTACAAGACGAAAAGCGAGTTCGACGACTTGCATAGGACTTGGGTTAAATTTGGGGTTTTTTTTCTTCGAAAAAGACTAATTTTATATCAGCAACTTTTCATATTCTCTTCCTACCTAAAGTACAAGTTGTTACAGCTATGAACATTGCCCCAGTCTTCCTAAAAGGCCGGTCACAAAATTATAATTGTTTAATTACAACAAACTATAAAGTCTCTTGCAGTTAAGAAACCTCCTGGAGAACAGAACAAACCTTCGTAGTAAAATATTCAAAACGAGCATCATCAATATGTTCTATTGAATCTGCATCAAACCGCTGATAAATCTGTAAGTTGAAGAGTAACAGAATTAATTAGCTGATGAAGTTATTCCAAATACGAACAGAGATAAGGAGTCAACCAAATTCCTTACACTTTAAGAAGTAACTGAGTACAGTGATACATATATTTTATTTTTTCCAGGTAGTCACTTATCCTAGCATAATAAATATTCAAATCACACTGGGAAAAGAAAGAACACTTCAGAGAGTCTCAATGTTGTGTGACCCATATTCCCGACAGGTTCTCAATGAATGAACTCAAAATATAAATCAATAAATAACATATCCACTGACTCCATGTTTTCATTTCAAATCCACCTTAACCACTCAAAAGCCAATTATCAGCAACAAGAAAGAAACAATGAGCAGGACAGAAATTGTATATATTATTTGGACAGTACAGTCAGCATGCTAATTATGTGAAGAACGAGATAAAGGATGACAAATGCCTCTAAGGAAATCAGAAGATAGATAGTTCGTTAAGACCTCCAAATCGGACAAATTAATAGGTATAACAAACAAATAAACTCATAACTTGAAAGAGAATTGTTTTAAGTTTAGACGCTATCTTCAGATGAGTCAAAGAGAATAACTAATGATGTTGAAACCCATACTTGGATTTTCATCTATCATAATTCAAAATCATGATTTTCAACCACAATGCATAGATGATGCAGAACAATACAATCCCTATATTATCTTTGCAAATTAATTAGGTCCTATCCATAACATACAAGTTAAGAATATATAATAAATTGGACCATTTGATTTATAACAAAATTTTAAATTGCAATCTATAAATTTCAATTGTCAAGTAATGAATCACAAACATGGAAACTAAAATAATCAGAACAGGAAAACTAAAATAATCAGAAAAATACACCCCTTGGATATTAGTCGCACGCGAGATAAAAGGTATACAATGAAGAGCAATTGAAGGAAGGCATTCCATATAAATGTGGAGGGATGCTCACAGGATCATATGCAGCTATTTTACATTTACATTGGTTTAAAATCCAAGTACAATTCACTTTGACCCATATATGTTCACTGTAACGGAGTTGTATTTTTTTAGTAGAAGCATCAACACATCTAAGTGGTTAAAAGATATCACAAAACCATCCACAAATCAAGTAAAAGAAAGTTTTATGAGGCATACCTGGCAGACTTGAAGTACCACTTTAGGAAGAACTCCTTTATGTTCATGTACCAGCTTCACCTATAGATATCACAAACTCAGTATTTTAGAAGTTGCGCATTCTGTGAACCATCATATAATCATTGCCAATCTGAATATTTTGAGGAAAACAGAAATTGAAGTTTTCCTTTTGCACTATGTTGGAAAACAGCCATTTTAATTGATGTTGTTTTTTCATTAATTTCATGTTTTCTACTGATATCATTTGATACATTGTAGGACCAGTGGACAGTAGAGCCCAGAATTATAATAAAGCTATAAAACATATTTCATAGTCCAAATCTGTGCACAATCTGAATAAAGAATTATGCTCTAAATGTTTATTTTTAAACACACCTTCCCATGGTAATTACTGCAGTGCTTGTTGAACAAATTGTTTATATCTGCAGTAACAAGCATCGGGTTAAAGGCTGACCAAGAACTGGAATGCATATATTGTTGATTTTCTTCTAATTTTGAATTTTATCACGAACATCAATATACAAGAAAGCAAAAGATTTCACAGTTACCATCAAAGAAAAGGAGGAATCTAACCTGGATTTGAATAATAACTCAAAAGTATTGTTTGCCTATAGAAAGGTGCATATCCATCCAGGTACCTAATCATGAAAAAAATTGTTAAGTCGGTAGCTTCATAATCAAATTTCCAATCGGAATACAACACTTTCATTATGTATTCTAGTTCTTGAGATGTTCATAACAATTTAGGTTGTATAGGAAGCACTTTGTTACTAATAGTGTGAGGGAGGAAACTATAGGGAACTATAAGGATAAATTGCCATGCCTGGCACAAAACAATGTTAATACTTGAAAAGATGGACAACAAAACACACCACGGTCTTATCCGCATGACATCAGTTCCATGCTGCTTAGATGGTATGTGGTTCAATTGTTCAACGGCTGACTTCAAAAAGTCCCAGTTCTGGATATTTTATCAGAAAAGAGAAGATATAAATTTTGCAAGCACCATATATTTCAAGTAGATAATTGATCACACTATTTTACCTGCATCGTTATAACATCTGCATGATCAATAACTAGAACCTGCCACATCAAAGACATATATCTCCATCAATGGAAGGGAACCATTAAAGCACAGGAAAAACGCCATGATAAGCATACAAACGTACTTCCAAACACTGACAGGTTGGTAAGATATATTACCTCTATGGAAGAAAGATAGTCGACATCCTTTTCTTTATTTAATTTAGCCTCATCAATTTTCTGCAAAAATAGAGGTTCAGACTCATTATAATAGATATAAAGGAAGTGTAAGCCAATCACAAACGTAAACAAATGACCAACCTCCAACCTTAGAATATATAGAGAAAGTCCACACTCCTTTATTTAGAAAAAGAAGTATTTCATTTTACCTAGCAGTGAACCCTACTAAGATGATTCTTGCAAAGGAGTTGGTGGCTTCAATAAGAAAGTTGATTATACAAACTAGAGACAATTATATAATTATCTTTTCTTTTTAGTTTCTTTCCCAGGAACCTTCTGTTTTCTAGTTGTTATTTAGAGGCGAGAAGGCCAAATGTGTCATTTTAACAGATCTTAACTACTTGGATCTAAAAGAAAGTAATTTTTGAGAAGACAAGCATGTCTGCATATATTCAAATAATTATGGGAAATTAGGTAACCAACTGTAATATAAACATCCAAGTAAATCGTCTGTTCCAGGCATGCTAAGACTTAAAGAAGCCATATCTAGTTCTTGTGTCCCTTAAATACAGAATTCAAAACCTTATTTACTTATTTTGCCTCTTAACATTTATTATCACTGTACTGCATCTGTTTAAATCAATAAGTGCAATAGTTTCCTTAACTAAATCTGAGTTCATCTACAAACAGTAAGTTTACCAAAGGTGGTCTTGTAAGCCCTTACATTAAGCATTGATAGGCACTTCTTCCTTACCAATTAACCACATTGAAAGTAACAGAGAAAAAAATAAGCAATGCCTCAAAGAACGGAAGATTTAACAAAAATGGACTTCTAGGATTATATTAATAATGGAATTTTTTTTTCGGATTCCGTGCATAGTAGTAGTTTCATAACAAGTCACCAGGGGAAAAATCAGACTAGGAACTTTGAAAGTAAAAATAAAGCTGATCACTTACTTTCAACAAACCAACTGAAGAAGCAACTATCATATCTGAGGTATAGAAATCGCTGTACAACTTAATGCTCCTCCTACAAAGCAAAGATTAAAAAATGAGTTGAAATCTCCATCTATGTCGTCTCTGTTTAAAGGTAAAGTTTTTGAAAGAGAGAATAAAAAAAATAGCATGAAATTGTAAAACAAAAGTGAATATAACTTTTAGCACTCTTTGATCACTCTACATTCAACATAATAAGTTAGAACATCATGATGACTTCATAAAATTCCAATAAGATCCTTCATTACTTTAACTAATAATTCACGATTAAAAACTGATAAGAAAGACCTTTGCAGCCATGAAAGGATCATATGTAGCTGATGTTGCACTGGGGCCAAAAGATCCAAAACCTCAAAATTCCAATTACAGTTTTGCAAGATACAATGAAGCCATCCACACCATTAATAGACAAATTGATGCTCACAATATCACAATAGCTCGGCACACACAGAAGAAAGCTTCTAAAATGATTCAGTAAAATATTCAAGTGACCAGAAGAGACACGTGCCTTGCTGGCTGCTAATGTCGCACTAACTTAAGAAATACCCATACCAGATTACACAGATATGACTTCTTGAATGGTTCATGTTGCGTAACCAAAGTTCAGTATTAGTCTCCAAATTTAAAATAGTTAGATTTTTGACATTGAATAAGGTAATTTCTTTCTTCATTGAAGCCTAGAGTTAAACTGAATTTGATTGGTCCTTTCATTAGGTACATTATTTTAAATATGTACGTACGTGAGAAATTGTAGGTCCTATAATAAAATACATCATCATGCATATATACGTTATGTACAATATACCTACAAACATAAATTGCATACAGCTTTGTGCTTGCGTATATTTTAAGAACAATGTTCCTAATCGCCAAACACTGTAACTCTTCTAAAACCCACCTCCAGAACCAAACATCAACTGTTTGATGCTCACATTGTCTAACTACATTAAGTCTCAAAACTTACATGTTCTACCAAAGATATACTATCTACTGAAATGGCCACAAGATACTTGTAAGTCAAATCTCACTTGTAATATGTTTTCTTTAACTTTTCACGTTGCATAGAAGATTACACAACACCCTTAGTAAAGCAACAATAAGAGCAACTATTCACTGGATGGTCTTTACTATAAAAGTCTCAAATAGGTTATCATTGTTATAAGTTTAAGTAACTTACTTAGTGAACTTGATGCCAACCATGAAGTCATCCTTGCTATTTCCTCCAAAAAGTACTTGAAAATCACTAGGCTTTGAAGACATATGAGGTTTTACAATTTCCAGGTCCTGGCCAGCTGGTGTTATTTCATTTTCGTCCTCGTTGTCGTCAGTTCCGAACTCTCTAGAAAATCGATCCATGTGCTCCACGTTAACCTGAGAAAGCAAACATATGGTATTAAGAGCAGGGTAAAAGATAGGAATTTTATATTTTTATACCCAGCAATTTCCCAAACTCACTCACGGACTTGAATTTGAAACTGGGTTCTCTGCCCACAATCTTTGGGAGTTTCCTATAGCGAATAGTAGATAGCTACCTTGAGGAATTGAACCCCAGACCACGTGGGAGCAAACCACGGACCTGACGATTTGACTAAACCCTCATTACATAATTAATTGATAGATAAATATGATTATGAGAATGCAAGTAATACTCAGAAATATTGATGTAGACATGTTCATACAATGATTCTGGCAGAAATTTAGCATAAAGGTTGGAATCTTCTTTAGCAACTAATATATGGTTTACAAAGTTTACTATGATGAGTACTTGATAATTTAGCTTTCAAGCAACAGAATGTAACTATGCAGCTTCCACTAAGAACAATCTCAACAATCCTAAACATATCAACATCTAAGGAATTAAAAAGTAAGCACTTGGAAGTCATGTGTCATCATATAATAACAGACTAAGAATTGTATCCTTTGCATTCTTCTACATAATCAAGGATCTGTTTAAATGTGTGTATGGGTAGAGGAGCTGCATATGAGATATGTCGGACAATACACATCCATGTAGAATGAAACATTGATTCCGTATACACTCAAGGAGACAACCACCCTCAAAACATGGTGAAAGCCACCCAAAAGCCTCAAACCTAAACTAATGGGACTCATAAATTACTAAATTGTTAGGTTATATGTCCATAGGGTAACTGATCCACATAATTTTCTAGTGATTGCATGCTTGTGGGTATAACTCCTAAGTCAAAGGTATCAGAGACGCCAAAAATTAAATAAATAAACGAATAAAATTGAAAGTTTCTATAAAGAAAAAATGAACAAGGGTAGAAAGAGAAGCAATGTGCATGGAGCTAGGTAAAAATAGTCCATGAAACGGGGGCACAACCCTCGTCAAAACATACTAAAGGATTAAATCTGACCTACCTCACATAGTACCCTCAAGAGAAATCCTCACATATTACTTTTACATACAGCATTTGTGGAAATCGACCAGTGCATAATTTGTAGAAGAAAAGAAGAAAAAAGAAAAGAAATACCTTGTGAGCTGAAGGAGTAAGTTGTATTAGCCTCTTAACAACACGGAGTGCAATGCTTGCCATTGGCAATAGGATCAAAACCTGGTAAAGAAATAGAGCAAATCCTCTTCACTGTGCATGCAAATTACAATATCTCAATTTGAAGATATATGTTCTTTTCTCCATACTAGAGATATGCATTATGTTTCAAGAGATAACTTTACAAGCAGCATAATGATGATAAGATCTAAAAGTATAGCCATACAATGTGCACAAAATCAAATTGCAACAACTACAATAAATAGATAGTAGTTCATAGTCCCCGAACCAAGTGTGCCTAAATTTAAAAGACAGAGCCCATACAGAGACCATAAACAAGATATACACTACATGGCTTGTACAAAAAAAAGGATATACACTATTATATGAATGGCGTTATAAAAAGGGTATACACTGTTATAAGGAATCCAAGTCCAGTATATTTATAACAAGAACATCACACCTGTATACCTTAGGACGAGTAAATCCATGATCAAGGAAGCTATCATCAGTAAGAATTTCATTATTAGCAGTTTCTCGAAGCTTGGACACTTTTGCATCATTCTTCGTTACAAGATCTCTAGTTTTGAAGACATGATTCAGCTGCATAATAATTAATTATTATAAGATGACAAAATTTCTAAAATAGAACATAAAGATAGTGATATTTTTCAAGGAATAGGAACAAGCACGCACACACTGCATAATGTATCCATCCATGACATTTGAGTCTTCTTCAGAGCCTCTGTGATAAAAGGGTTTTTTGTTGCAATGCAATATATCCCGATAGCTGTTGACTGAGGGACATGTAGATATTGATATAACCACAAAATACCCATAATGAGTCAACCCATACTACAATTGCAAACTTAAAAACTTCATGACTACAAAAATTTAGGATAAAGAGAAAAAACTAAATAAATAAATAAATAAAAAGAAGACAAAATCTGGATAAACCACAAACCAGCAAACCTAGCAGATGGCACTTTGCTAAAATCTATACGGTTTTCCCATTCGTTTTGATATCGGGATAACGAAAAAAGATAAAAGATAAACCATAGGTAAGGTTACCAAAAATGACAAACCAATAGAAATTGCAAGAAGCTTTCTCCTCATACCACTCAAGAAAATTGAAATGAATGTCTATGTATAGAATTATTTTTTCATACAAAAAACAATCCAAGTATTTAGAAATAAGATATATTGAATGCTAGTATATCATACCCACTTCTTCCCGTATATCCCTTACTGTACGTATGACATATTTTACGGTCAAGATCAATAAAGCCTCATGGAAGCGGAAGTTCCACTAATGATGAATAGGAATGAATCACTACTTGCACTTTCAACTCAAAAGACGAACCTAACCCTATAAGGTAAGAACAGTCTATTTCAATTTAACATTAGTTAAGATTAATTTTCTTGTTCAAAAGCTCCCTAAGAAAATGTCAGATAAAATCATGCCAAGTTTATAAGGATATATTTAGAGGTAAAATTCCACACTTGCATAATTATCGAGGTGTGTTTTTGGAATAAAATTGGAAGATTGAACCCCACCAGCTCCACAAAAAAAAAAATTATAATCATATCAACTCTTTAAGATAGTGGGAATTGGGTGGGAACATGTAGAACTAAATGATATAGATCAAGCCATTACACTAACAAGTAGCCAGTGCAAGTCAAATTGGGCACACTCACACAGGGAGAAGAATAATCTTTGTCTAGATGAACGAAAATCGTTGCCTCCAGATCTGCTATAAACATCTAACCAGTGCTTATACAACTTTTGCTTTAGACCATAACAAGAATTGGGGTCGTCATCCTGAAAAAATAATACTCAAAAACAAAAAATTAAGGGACATATTTTGAATATAATTGTGCAAACTGCAGAACAAGAACAAATTCGATTAAAACAGCTCAAGGACTGTAATGTATACATACTATACTTAGCATGCAAAGGTACAACATGGATCACATATTAAAAAAAATTACAAGAAACATTAAAATTTTATTGACAAGGAAAAAATAAAACCCAGAAGGTGAACAAAAGGGATCCATCTCTGTCTAAATAACACTTCAGAAAGTATGAGAGAACCATTACAATGAATTCATAACTACCCCGCACTCCAGATGAATTAAAATAAAGTGACTATCCCTTAAACTCTGTCCCTTAAGAACAAAAACACACCACAATCTGCTCTTTTCCCACTGAGAGTTGATGTGAGATTTTTTTAAGAGAAAGGAGTGGTGAGAAGATGGGGATCATAAAATTCGTAAGGACATTCTGCAAAACCTAAAAACAAAACGAAAAAGGGTCGGCCATAGGGAACTTGTTAATAAGAGGAATAGTGCATTCTTAGGTTTAAGGTTGCGGAGATTGCGACCAAATGTGGTTTGTCAATAAGAGTAAGTAAGATTTGCAATCTAAGAGGTGATTCTTCCAGAGTGTGGAGAGAGCAACTCCCATCATTACTTAAGGGAATAAAAAGTAAGTACTAATTCAATGATTAATAGCAATTTAGTCTTATTTTTTATAAGAGCAACTCCCACTATTAATAAAAATAAAAAGAATGATTGATAAGGAAGAACAAAGGTGCATTCTGTTGCCTTTACTCTGGAAGGCGCTTAAATGGACAAAAAACAATGCAAAAGAGATCATTTCAAGAGCTTTTACACACAGACATAAAACGAATATAGTGCAAGTCATAAATGGGAAACGTACTTTTGTAAAACACTCTCCTGTTCCTGCCCACTTGCCCTTTGTCATCCCAACAGCAGGCACCTCCCACTCATATGTCCACTTCTTTTTTGACAGACTTTCAACCTCAGCTTTTGTTAACTTGTGCCCCAAGTGTATATCAAAGGAACTGCACAATGCAAGATATATATATATATATATAATGGGGGAATGAAGTGTATATATGCATACAATCTGATTTAAAAAAGATGCCAAAATGGGAAGACATACAAACATAAAAGCTAGTGGTGATTAACATCAAGCTTAACACGGCACAGTAATAATGCCAATGCATAATAAAAATGCAAAAGCCAAATGAACAAGATATTTCATGTAAATGCACCTCAAGCACATTGATGGTTCAACAGCATATTGACAACTGGTTCCCAGGTCCTGTTCTGCATCTGAATCATGAGTCTCCTGGTCATCCACATTTTCAGAATCTTCATTATGCTCCTCAATTCCCGCCACTTCAGGGTCTTTGGGTTTTCCTTCCATAGGAAATTCATAATCAACTCCTGTGCAAGTATAGAGCATGAATTAAATAATATGAAGTGCAGCACAATCTAACACAAAATATCAAGTTGACTGTGCTTATGAAGAAGTCAGACTACATCTTAATCCATTATCACATAGGCGATGGAAACAAAAGTAAGCATTCATGCTCACTACAGTAGTGTATTCCTTCCATAACAATATTGATATATGACTATATGAACCTCAACTATGCGCTTTTGGTTACTTATTTAAAATAAAAAGAATGAAAAAGGTTATGGGATCCTCGAGGCCAGTATCATTACAACAGGAAAATGCACAAGTATTGTCTGGAAAACAATTAGGATGGCAGAGACAACAAAATTGTTTTCTAATAATTGAATATAAAAATAAATGTTCTACCTTCTTCATCATCATCCACATCCTCTAAGTCACTAGAAGATTCAGTTCCATCATCTTCGGACTTTTCTGAGTCACTTTTACCTTCTTCTTGTCTTTTTCTATACAAAAAAGAAGTGGATGATAACATGTTAGTTGTAAATTCCTTGACCAGTTTCAAATTAATAACATTGAGAGAAGAGATTTCCTTTTTTCCTAGGTCAGATAGAAAAGAAGTTAATTATATATTAAACTGCCTACTAATAATGCAAAGAGTTACATTGCTATCAATTAAACATAAATGTAGCTCAGCATCAACCACGCACTAGAACGCCCTTGTTGACGATCCTTTACTCCGACAGCATCTAGGGTTCCTCGAACAATGTGATAACTCACACCGGGTAAATCCTTAACCCTTCCCCCTCTTACTAAGACTACAGAATGTTCTCTTGCGGGGTCCTATCTATTTCCCTCTCTCCAGCCCCGAAGAAAACCTCCTCCCCTTTGGACTTCACATCTCTTTTGACTCTATATATGTGGGCACCTGATATCTATGAGGGTTCACCCACCCCGGTTACAGCATTCCTTTATATTACTTTTTTGAGTTTTTTATTTTTCTATGCTGCCAACATAACTCATCAAACAAGAATCTGGCAATGACAGCGAACTTAATTCCAGAGGATAGAACAACTTTTTGTATTATTTTGCTTAGAAAAAGTCTACAATATATGGAGGAATTACAAAATTGCACACTTAAACGTCGCAGAACAGAGCACAACGAAACTAATAAGTGGAGGTCATGTAAGAACCAAAACAAGCTTAAACAACCAAAGACTCACTGCCTTATGCACACTTAATATTGAGGGCAAAAAATATCTTTTAGAGTTTAGTCATATGCAATAAGTAGACACTAAAAAATTTGAAAATATACCCAGGACTTTGAGAAGAACGTTACCTCATCTTATACGCAGCAGCAACAGATTTACTAGATGATCCCAGCGTCATTAACAATTTATCATACATGGATGGCTCCTTATAAAACATTTCTTCTTCGGAAACCACACCATTAGATTCTTCGTTTGGTAGTTCCCCTGTATTAGATCTTGAATGTGAATATGAAACAGTGGCAAATAAATCATTATCTCCCATGCATTAACCAAATATTGATCCCCTATGGTAACAACTGGGTGGAAACTCTCAAAACAGATACAAAGGGGAAAAAAGCCAACTCTCTTATTAGATTAAAGGTTAAAATTTAACACACATACGGACTTCCGAAACACTATAAAAGTTAAAATATAAGGCATGCCTGAGGAAGTAGACGCAGGGCTGTGTGCAACATTTTCTTCTTCAAGACGACGACTTTTCTTGCCCGTGTTGAACTTGTTGGGTATTTTGCGTTTTCCAAATCTTGCTAAGGGAAACACAAAAATGTTTGACCAGTAAGTATTGCAATGGAAACGAAGAGGAAGCTACAGATTGAACAAAAATTCAATTTGAATAATGCAATGGAGACGAAGAATCCTGCTAATTCAGTTCATGGGCATGGCAGCCAAACAAAAAGTTACCTGGGTTCTTGCCTGATTGTTTTCCCATGTTGAGAAGAAAAAGAAAACCGGAAACTTCGCGCCAGAAAAATCACTCAGTTCGAGTGCAGACTTGGTTTCGGTTAAAGCGACGGGAGGAGGAGGAGATTTTGGTGGAGTTGAAGCCTGAGGTCGTTCAATTTATAGTCAAACAGAATGCTAAACATATTTTAATTCTTAAAAAACGAAAAGGAAATTAAATTTTGTCACCATTTTTTCCTAAATAATATTTCAGTTAGAATTCTGCACCATCAGTCTCTGATAAAGTTAAATTTTGACAAAAATTCCACTTACCCCATTCACATTCGAATTCGAAAAAGGGAAAAAACTTGCAAGTTTGGAAGCTTACCGGTGTGCCTCGTGGTGCACTATGCTGGCGGTGGTAAAGGCGGGCTCTTGCACTCGCGTTGGGAGGGAGACCTGCGCGTTAAAGTGAAAGGGGGAAATCGAGGTTTTTGGGTTTAAGGATTTTTATTTTAGTTAGGGTTTAGGGTTTAGGGTTTAAGGATGGAAGGCTGAGATGAGGAAGGAGGGCGGACTGGAAGAAGCGTGAAGGACGACTAGCGAATGAGGGAGAAAGAGATTCTCAACTTTACGACGTCGTCTTACTTGAAATAAGTAAAACAACAAAAATAAATTTGATTCCTGGCCGTGGAGATCAATATGAATGGCCAGGATTAAATGGTCCGGACAACATGATCAGATTCTATGGTTCGTTTATTCTAGTAATATTTTAATTTGATTAATTTCAAATTTGTGTGTAACGGGTTCATCACGATGTGGCGTTTTTATTCTGTATTCACTAGTGAACATCATAGTGACAGACTAACAGTTAACACGTTTTTTGTAACTTGCTCTCGTAAAGAATGAGTACACTATTTTTAACTTACTTGGCTAAGTATAGGTATGCACAATGGCGAATTCATAGGTCATTTGGGTCTCAGGATCCTTCGGACATTGAAAAACCAACATGGGAAGGTTCTTGGAGGAATTGATGGGCGTTTGGTGAGGGACTTTTTTTGTGCTCAAAGTGTTTATAAATGCTTATGAGGCAGAGCTTGTAACTCAACAAGGGTTGTCGATATAACTCGTTGTTTTTGGGACCCCTCAAGGTTAAAGTCCTACATTCGCAACTAGCTATGCAGTCAAATTCTTTGATTTAATTTGCTAGAAAGTTTGGTGAAGCTAAAATTTTAGCTTTCTTTCTGTTTGGCTTAGAAGTGCAAGTTTGATTGAAATTTTCAATCAGTGATTAAAATTTTTGTTTTGAATTCAAACATTTCCAAATAAGATTGAATGAAAATTGAAAAAGAGTAAATTACCGTTCTACCCCTATATTTGTGAAAATTAGCCAATTTATCCCTTCCATCCAATTTGTCGTTAGAATGTCAACATATCAGCAACACCTATAACATTCCATTTTAGCTTACGAAAGTATTATGAAAAAAAAATTTATTAATAAGAAGAACAAGAATTCTAAAAGCATAGAAACAAAAAAAAAAAAAATTAAACTTATTAATAAAGTAAAAAAAAAATTGATCAGAACCCCATCCCTCTTTCCTCATCCTCACTCCACCGCCTCACCCAAACCACTAGAACCTTCTTTGTTCATCAGCCATTGGAACCTTCTTCATTCATCAGCCCACAATCTCATCTATTCCAAATGATTATGGCGGGATCCACAACTCTGACTTCTTGCCAAAGTCACAGTTCAATACCAGATCCATAACTACGCCACATGCCACTCGACCTCACTGATGCCATTTAATGTCTGAAAGTCGATGATTCCGTTGTCTACGGTCTAGCGGAAGAGACAGTTAGAGAGGAATAAGGTAGGCAGTTTTAGAGATTGAAGATTATTGAGCAGTGGGTATCGATCAAAAGTTGAGTAAGGGGGGAGGTGGTTGAGGCCCGGTGGTGGTGGTGGGTGGTGTTTGTTATAGTGAAATCCAAAAGTGAAGGACAAAAATGATCTTTTACGTGAAAAAATTGAGGGTATTATTAACCTTTAAAAAGTTTCATTAAAAGATTTATTGTAGCTCCGCATACTTTTTTTGGAAGAAGTTTTTTGAAGCAGGGTAAAAGTTGCTTCCCGATTTTTGTTGTCTATGTACTAGTTTGGGACAACTGAAATTTTCTTAAAAGTGGGTATGAAAAAAAGTTAGAGTCATTTTTGTGTTTGGTAAACAAACCAAAAGCTGCTTATTATCACAATTGAGGGTCATATGAAGCTGAAAAACGGGGAAAAACAGAAGCTGCAAAAAGAAGCTTTGAAAAACCAGCTTTTATTTCTAAAACACGGGTGAACAGTGCCTCATTAATGAATTTTTCAAAATGGCGATCTTACCCATCCTTTCTCCCTAGAATTGGTACGCCTGTCTGATGCAGAAATCAGATCTGGTTCGCGTCTTCTGGTCTCTGGCATCTTCTCTCTGGTCCTGGTCTCTGGGCGCTGCTCACTCTCATCTCCCAGCTCGAGTTCTCCTTCCCAGCTTAAAAGACATTGATGCAGAGCAATAAAAGACACTGGAGATCTTATTAGCGTTTCCAACTTCTCATACATTTTTCAAAAACCCACAAATTCACCAAAACCCAGTTTCTTTTTTTTTTTCATTTTTTTTGTTAGGTTTTTCAGAAACAAATTCAGAAACCCAACAAATTCTTTGTGTTTTCAGTAAATTTGATTCCGAAAATCCCTTCTTTTTTTTTTTCTGTTATCTTCTGGATGTTGAAACTTTTGAAGTCAGCAAACCCTAAATTATAGTTTCAGAATGTAAATGTTATATCGTATTACTTGAGGACGCCATTGCAGAAAAGAGAGATCTTCTATTCACTCAGAAACCTTATACTCAATTGGTGATAGTGCTAGTATTTTTTAGCGTATCTTTCTTGTGAACAGGGGGCTGTCTGATATAGAGATCACCCACTAACCAATCCCGCCTATCATGGGAAGATCGTGGTGTTCGTTAATCTCAGTTCATAACTTGAAGTGGGGTTAATCCATAATCCTACTCACGTCCATTTATTGTTCCACAATATCAGGGACAAGTGATTAACATGAAAAATAACTCTAATTAATTTATAAAACTATTATCATATTTATTCTTAACATAATTAGTTAAGTTCAATATGGGTTCCAACATTCTCCCACTTGGACGCACACTAATTATGCTTTCAAATACGATACCAGCCTCATAAACCAATTCCTTAGTGCTCACTTGAGTCATTCCAATTAATCAAAACCCTAACACTTCTACAAAAATCCCTCTGAGACACTAAACTCCAAAAAATCATGTACATATTCACGATACATGCACTCTGAAATCACAAGTCTCTCAAAATGATCTTGCATGAAGTCATTGACATATTAGAGTAGTTAGAAGAAAATATTTATTTTCATACTCCCACTATATAAACCTTAACTTTATCAAAGGTCAAGCTAATACAGATATGCTTTTTTTCAGTATAATTCATTTTCAACAACAAAAATGACCTTCTATTAGACCATATCAGATAATTGCATCACCAATATGATTATACAATCTTCAATGCAAAACATCTAATATCTGAGCTTAAATTCAAATCACGAGTTTAGAATGTAAACAAGAAACATAACAAATCACCTTATTGTTACTCCCACATTACAGCCGAATCGAAAAAATCCAAGACTCATTCTCATGACATGCTCCTTGAATATGCCAACTGCTAAGGGTTTTGTGAGAGGGTTTGTAATCATGGATTTAGTATCAATATGTTTTATTAATACCTCTCATTCCTTCACATGATCTTTTGGCAACTATGCCTGTTATGCTTCACCTCCCACTTTTCCTTATTTGACAAATAATCAAGTAACTTGCAATTCAAACTATAACCAACAACATTTTGCACAATCCTAATGATTATAGAACAATCTTTAATGCAAAACATAGGTCAGTTTGCACCATTGGCTTCTTTCACTTGTTGAGGTTGACAGCTTTAGCCTAGCCTCTTTTGATTATATTCTCCTTTACTGCACAGATCGCCAATAAGCTCATCCAAAACAATGAGCCCAAAGCCATGTGAACAATAAATGCATCATCAATTGGTACATATAGATTCTTCAGTTTTGACCATGTAGAAAAAACTTTGGCTTTTTCTAATTCCTTACAGAGAGGAATGGGTGACAAGGCTTTAAGAAGTCATGTAAGGCCATGCTTGAGCAAGTTGATGCTACATTCTAGAAAGAAAATGGTTGAACACACAACTCTGATCTAGCAGCACTTTGACTCCGCACATTCGCCATTGGCACTGACTCTAATTCTGCATCATCAAATTCCCTATCTCAACCAGTTTCGTGACACACCCCGCCCTCGATACCCACGTGGATATCAAGTTCGGAACGTGCTGGCCGACACTCAGAAGTGACGAAGCTATTGTATGCATGACAACACTTAAATTATACAATTTAAACCGTCAAATAGTTTGCGGAAATGATTACAAATATGCACAAGATTCAGAGCGTAACTAATATAAGGCAGCGGAAAATAAAAGATAGAGTCAAGCTCCTAAAATTTCTATCCATAACAGGGATGGATATTATTAAAGAAACTGAATGAAAGATAAACTCCCTACATTGTCGGGAGGAAACCAGAGCTGCCACGCTAAGCCTCAATGTCAATGGAACGCACCGCTACTAGGTCCTGAAGGGGGCGCAAAACATAAAGGTGTGAGTGGACGAAAAAGAAAGTTTTTCTAAAACTCTTTTCTCTTTTCGAATATAGTAACCCCCTGTTTGGAAACAAGTATATAAAAAAAATAATATCATACTACATATACAGTGGTCAAGTAAAATTCATCGAGTAGAAACATAAATCCAGAAAACCTTCTTGTACGAGATAAATTCATGGTAAAACACAACTTCCAGCTTATCACGATATAAACCATTTTTCCAAGATATCACGATATATATATATATAGCAAAATATCACAAGGTATATAAGCAATCACCCATGTACATGTTGAGGGACCTCCCTCCAACCCTGTACCAGCTCTTTACGTTATAATCACTTTTGTTTTCCTAGTACCACACTCATGTAAGCTTTTGCGCGATCAGCTCGTCACACCCAAGTATTTACGTTAAGGGACCTCCCCCAAATTTTAATCAAAAGAAACGTAAAAGCAACACTATCATTCATTATTTAAATGAAAACCAAACAACAAACTTCAAGTATATCCCTCTCAAACTTGTACCTTGCTTATATAAGGGAAAACTAATGAAAATGACATAAAAACATTAAAATTTAACCAAAAACACCTTAATAACTTTTATTTAATGGTTAAGGCAAACCCAACATTAAACTAGCCCAAATAAAAGTAGCCCAACCAAAATAAAAGGTCTAGTTTCCTATTTTGCCCCCACGCCCTCGCCAGGTCTAGAAGGAGGCTCGACAACGCCATCTCGTTCCTCTGCATCAAGATCCTCTTCTTCTTCCCCTCAAATCCAAATCTTTACCACCAATATTCAAATCCACGGAATTGACTTTCGGCAATTTGACGTCTTTAGCCTCCAAAACCCTAGACCCACCAGCTGGAGCGGCATCTCTAGCCGAATTGGTGGGAATAGAGGCGGCGGGAGCTAGGGTTTGGGAATTGGGCAGGTGGGGAACAAAGGAATTAGAGTGAGGGGCTGCGATAAGGATCTTATCCTCTTCGTCGGGGATGTTGAGATCGATTGGACTGTGGAAAGATTGGGGTGCGGCGGAGGATAGGTGGGGCTGCGGCGCAGATGATGATGATGGTTCGGACGATTCAAAGGGTCGAAGAACGTCTGTGTGGAGATCTCCGAATTCGTCGTCGTCTTCCATCGGAAAGGAGGGAGCTTTAGAGAGATAGTGTGTTTTAGAGAGAGAGAGGGAGGAGAGGGTTTTGAGGTCTGCAAAGAGTTGTAGAAGCCTGGCATGGATGGAATTATGTTGACAGACTTGCTGGAGTTGGAGAAGAAAGAAGACGGGGGGAAGATGATATGTGTATGGTCACAGGTTTAAAGGAAGAGTCGGATGTTTGGTTACAAGAATAGCAGAGTCTTTGGAGAAGCTTTAAAGGACAGGTGTTTTAAACCGATTGGTCCAATACTAGTTAGTCGGATGTTCGTACTAAAATAGTGACACTATTTCTAAAAATAGTGTCACTATTTCTAGAAACTGTGACTATTTCTAGAAACTCGTCAATGGTGGAGGACCCGGTTCCCAGAGATTCGCCGTCGACCCCAGAATCCCACAATTTCATAATTAGTGACAGTGGTTGTATAATTGTAAATAGTGGCTATACGAAGTTCTAGAAATAGTGGTTGTATACTTGTGAGTTCTAGAAATAGTTGATGTGTGAAGTTCTAGAAATAGTTGATGTGTGTAGTTCTAGAAATAGTGTGAAATTCTAGAAATAGTGGCACTGTGCAGTTTTGTAAATAGTGGCATCGTGTGAATTTCTAAAAATAGTGGTTGTATAATTGTAAATAGTGGTTATGTGAAGTTCTAGAAATAATACTTGTATACTCGTGAGTTCTAGAAATAGTTGATGTATGAAGTTCTAGAAATAGTTAATGTATGAAGTTCTAGAAATAGTGTAAAATTCTAGAAATAGTGGCAATGTGTAGTTTTGTAAATAGTGGCAGTAGTCGTGTGAAGTTCCAAAAATAGTGGTTGTATAATTGTAAATAGTGGCTATGTGAAGTTCTAGAAATAGTGCTTGTATACTCGTGAGTTCTAGAAATAGTTGATGTATGAAGTTCTAGAAATAGTTAATGTACGAAGCAAACAATCAATTTTAACTAAAACAAAATTGGACAGTGGGTTGGATACCCATTCTATATTTTTTAAAAATTGGACAATGGGTTTGATGCCCATTCTATATTTTTAAAAAATTAATTTTCATTTTTTTTCCCTTGTGGTCTTTGGATTTTAATGATTTAATGGCATATTTGTAAATAATGAAAGTTTCAATGGCATTTTCGTAATTAAAAAGTGACAGATTTGGGCTAAAAAAGTTTGGATTTTGTCATGGGCAAATTGGAAAAAAAAATTATAGCTTGCATATTGGGCTTTACTTCCAACATGTGAGCCTTTTTGTTTTGGGCTAGAAATCGGGTTGAGTAAACATGGCCAGGCAAAGCATCAACCCAACCCATTAAATGATCGGGTCAAAGTTGGGTTAGGTTTGGACGAGTTTTTACTTCATTATAACCAGTCCGATTGAGTTTAAAATCAAGTTGGGCATAAGCGGATTTGGGTTGACTCAACTCAAGTTGCACCCCTACCCATATGTCATCAAAACACATCTCTAATTTTTTTTTTTTTAAAAAAAAACCTCCCCAACGTTCTCTCTCTCTCTCTCCCTTCTCTCCAACTTCTCTCTTCCATATATATAATTTTTTTAATCTTGGGTTCTTTATATAGAAACAAGGCTATTCATATTCATCCTACTTGTATACTTGTAGAACTCCTACTAAAGTCGTAAAACCCCCTACGGAGCGGCAACCTCCAGTCTTCTTCTTTGTGTTAGTCAGGTATGGGTCTTTGTAAAGGGTTTTCAATAGCGATGTTGTGTTGGAGTAGTTTTTCAGTTGCTTGCTTATATATATAGCAGATTTGGAGGAATGAGTGTTTTCATTGCTGTGAGGTTCCACTGTGTCAATTTTGTTTATGGTGTGCAGTACAGGTGACATTCATATTTATCTTCCTCTGTAATAGAGGGGTCAAACTTCAATGGTACGTACTTTTGAATGATTTAAGATTCATTTAGAGTCCACATCAAATTAATCTGGACCATTCAATGGCCGTACCATTGAATGGTACGTACCACTGAAGATTTTTCTGTAATATAGGTGTTTTCTGAACAGGTTATTTCATTGGATTTTGTTTATCACGTGGTATTTAATCAATACCAGCTAAGACTGCATGCAAAATAATCCAGTTAAGAATGCAGGCTATGAAACAAATTTGTTCCAAGGGGAATAAATAAACACAAACCGAATGCATACATTGTTATCACATTCTATACAACACTAAATAAGTTACAGAAGATTTTACCCTGCGCGAAATTATCCGACCCCGTTTCGGACTTTCCAGTTTCGTCCTCGTCGTTGTTGTTGCTCTTGGCGGGAATTATGGCGCGAAGCTAGTGAACGAGCTTCGAGAAATTGGCGCGACGCTGGTGAAAAAACAGCGTTGAAGAAATATGGAAAAATTTGAAAAGTCTTTGATTGTTGTGGACAGTTTTTAGGGAAGGGTGCGGCAAGAGAAGAATAGAGAGAATTTGGTGAAACTGTAGTGTATGTGGAATATGTAATTCATATATTCCACATACCAGGTGCCTTTATTTATAGTAATAGAAGTACAAGTACAATAGGATACTAATCCCTTACAGAACGGAATATCCTAATCCATATCTACCTAGGATTTACACAATCACATTTAACACATGTTATATTTTATCTACAACACTCCCCCTTGAGTGTGCAAATACTCAAGTAGATATCGCATCAAATCTTCAGGATGATAGTTGATGAAGTCGTCTCGTAGGCACAGTAGAGAACACTCGAGTCTCATATAGGGAACTTGCATATAAAAAGAATAAAAACTCTCACAAAACCTGGCTATGGTAAAACCCAAGACGGGACAAAACCCATAGTCTAGGAGAAAAGTGAGTTAATGCAATGTCGATACTTAACATCTTCAAGACGTAAGTAGTAAGAAAACACACAAAGGTATGACCAGCCCAGAATGGGTGCCTCGTTAAAACCTAGTCAGGCAACAAAAACCCAATGGGAAAAATGATCCTGATCGTAGGGAAAAAGAGTACATTAAGGTCAAGTGAGTATACTTCAGGATACTCCCCCTGAGTTCGACAAAACTCCCCCTGAGAACTACAAGCGTAGCAAATGAGAAAATTTGCACATACCAAATCCTCGAACAAGCTTCTTCGGCAATGACTTCGTGAAGAGGTCGGCAAGGTTGTCTTCGGATCAGATATGCTTGACTTCAATCTTCTGATGCTCATGCTGATATGATGTAGACGCAATATGCTTGGTGTTGACTTATTGGATGTATCATGGTCTGGTCGATACATGCGGCGTTGTCTTCATAGATCGTTGTTGGAACTCAACAAAGGATGAAGAATTACAAGTGCTTCGAATATGCTCCCATGGACACGGGTGGCTTCGTGTATGGTGATGAGCTCGAAGACATCGCAACTAAGGTCTATTTGGTTGACCTCCAAGATATTGCGGTGTTCCTAACGGTAAAGACATAATCCGTTTGGAAACGTGCCTTGTGCGGAACAGACGGATAGTCTGTGTCAGCGTATCCCACAAGGTAAGCATCATTCCAATAACCAAGGGGTTGTGGTTAATTCTGAGATGCGCAGGGATAGAATAAGCCCAAATCCGTAGTAACGGAAAAACGTCTTTAACACCTATTTGGTGGTAGCGTGTAGGCGCAATGTTGTATCTTACCAAAAGATCAACAACGAATGAGATCTCTTGCATAATGCAATGAGCTAAGTACAATAAAGCGCTAATTGAACTTAGATATAGAACTTCAAGTTCCACAACCTTTTCAAGGATCTCATTTGCATCTAGCGTATGAATGTTCATGGGTGTACTCAAAAGCAACACCTTCTGGGTGTAGTTCGATTGGTGGACCAGAATACCATATGAACTTTGCTCGAAACTTCGGGTCGAGACATAAACGAGTTTTCCCAAGATCTTTCATCTCAAATTCCGACTTCAGGTGCGAGGCAGTTTTCTCAAGCTCTTCCAGAGTCTAAGTGAGATTTATGTCATCGACATAGACTGCAACTCCAGCAAATTCGGTTTTTGTACACGCAGGGGCATAGTTTATTAACATATCCCTAACTGATCAAATATTCACTTAGACGGGTATACCACATCCGCTCGGATTGTTCTAATCCGTAAAGTGAAAGCCTCAATTCAATAGAGAGGGTGTTCTGTGATCTAGAACTATTTGAATCAGTCAATAAGTTCTTCGGGAACTTCCATGTATATTTCCGTATCAAGATCCCTATAGATACGTTACAACCACGTACATAAGCTGCATATTCAGTTTTTCGGAAAAACTACCAAACTGATAAGGTAGCGGAACGTTATGACGTCCATTACGGGGGAATAAGTCTCCTCGTAATCAATCCCAGGGCGTTGAGAGAAACCTTGCGCCACAAGGCGTGCTTCGTATCGCACTATTTCATTCTTCTCATTACGCTTCCTTACGAAAACCCACTTGTAGCAAACGGGCTTCACATGTGGAAGTGTAGGAACTACAGGCCCAAACACTTTACGTTTCGCAAGTGAATCAAGTTCGACCTGGATTGCTAGTTTCCAGTTTGACCAATCGGTTCTACGTCGACATTCATCAACGGAACGCAGTTCGATATCGTCGCTTTTCACTTATTTTGGGTAGCTACCATATACGTGAATATCATCGATGATAATCTCATTCCAATTCCATTAACTCATCCATGCATGCATAATGGACCAAGACTACAGGTCTCGGGATAATCCGGATTAATTTCATGAGGTGGAATGGTTGAGATAGCGAACGAGGAAGGGATTCATTTTGTGCCATACTTCTCCACTTCTAGGGAGGTGAATCCTTCGAACTGAATGATCTGTCGCGCTTCAGGCCGAGAACAGATTGATTGGCTAGCCGTCGGCGTACCAGGCCGTCCAACAGGGGCGGCCAAACCGTCCTTCAGGGGCGGCACACCCTTCAGGGATGTTGACTCGACGTCCGTTAGGTACGTCTATCCTTGCAGGCATGTTTGCAGCTGGTATATGTGATCTCGTCACTTAATCTAGATCAGAGAAAGCGTCTGGAGCAATACTCTGAAATCTAGAATATGGGGATCAAGATGAGACATAGTGGGGACGTCCACGATAATTCGCGCCGTTCTTCAGGAACGTTGACGTTCTTATCTCCCCCTAACGGCGGGAAGACTGTCTCATCGAAGTGACAATCCGCAAAATGGCGGTAAAGAGATCGCGTGCAAGGGCTCTAAATAGCTAATTCGAAGGAGAATCACAATCGACAAAGATTCACATCCTTCTTTGAGGACCCATATTGGTACATTGCGGCGGCGCAATATGGCAGAAGGTGCATACCCAAAAATGCTTAAATACGAAACATCAGGTTCGTACCCAGTAACCAACTGTAACACTATAAAGTATCGGGTAGCAATGGGCCTCAGGCGGACCAATATGGCTGCATACAAGATTGCATAGCCCTAGGCAGAAACCGAAAGCTTGGTGCGTTCACCAAGGTCCGGGCGATCAATTGATAATGCGCTTTATGATCGCTTCTGCGAGGTTGTTTTGGGGGTTGAACATGGGGAATTCAATGTTCAATTTCAAGCCCAAAAAAAACATGCAATACTTATCGAATACTGTTCGATATAAACTCTCCGGCATTATCCAGTCTTCTAGACTTTATGGGATAATTAGGGTGGTGAGCCCTTAAGTAAGAATTGGCCAGGAGTTTAGCAGCAATGTGTATGTGGACAGACATGTGACCATTGTGTCGATATATCAACCAAAAACCATATTTACATGGTCCGCATTTTTGGTTGGAAGAGTCCACATTATTCCCTTTGATCCACTGTGAAAAGAGGGTTATGTAGTAACTTTGCTAGGGATGATGTAAAAATCCAATTTCCCCAACGAGCAGGCTTGGCAAAGTGTGCTTGTAGGCACAAAATCCTTACTTCAGGTAAGGTGATGCATTGTGTAAAATGTTGCATCGTGTTTCGACCTGAATGTTCCAAACGGTCGTGCCAAAGCAAGTAAACTGCTCGAATCACCCGGCTTCAAGCCAGCCTATATGTGGCATGTCCCAGTTGGGAGGTAGCCCATTGGCCCCAAAACATAGCTTCAGGCTTCATATTTTGGAAGGTGATGCAAAGGTACTCCACTCTATTTTCTACAGTGGTTTTCATGATCATTGTTCTCTCGAATATCCTTATGATTCAATAACGTTCTTCTGGAACGGAGAATATAAGGCCCCTTAATAGTAATTCAGTACCATTAATACAACGAGGTGCAGTGCCATTGCCCTTAATCAGGTTAGGTAGACCTGAATTCGTTGCTAGAGGGGTGATTTAGGTATGAAGTTAGTGTGCATAGTCGCACGTTCATCCAGACAGCTAACTTCCCCACATTTATACCTTATCACATGTTAATTGAATTCGGTCACATGTATAAGAAACATGATTCAATTAACTCATATTCGAGGACAATATCCATAATAATATCCAACAAATTTAAAGCAAATACCAAAACAATCATCCAAACAAAAAGGAAAAATTGTTCAAAACTTAAACCAAAAGATAGGGGGTTTCGGCCAACAGGGCCTTCCATGTCAAAATTTTGCTTTTCCATATGTGTTAGGTGAAGCAAAATTAGTCTCACAAATTGATTACAGGAATGGTACTCCTCAACAACATTGGTAGGGGCACAAATAAGTGCCTAGCCAATGATCTATTCCATCAAAATGGAGGTAGATTTTGCACGGTTGAGGTTCGGGAATACTGTCCCTTATTCTTGAAGTTTTGGGTCTTAGTTGCCAAGGGATCACGTGTTTGGTCGTGATGCCACCCACTTCTAGTTGACCACGATTCTACGATTAGAGTGCTCTTGATAGAAGAAGGAAGAGTAGATTCGGTAGGCCTGGCGAGAGCGAGCCTTAGAGATTAGGCACACCTCATCCAAGCAGACAGGGCCTTGATGCATCCTGCCAAGTAGGGCATGCCGTTGATGAACCGGTAGCCATGCATCTGATTCGGTAGACTCTGCCCAGAAGAAGTGATCATACCATTCGGTAGGCTCCCGACCAAAGTGAGATCACATAGGTCGGTACCTTCCCGGCCGAATCATTGGGGTGCGCTTTCAACTTTATTGTGCTTTTGAGTGAGCAAAGTGGTATCAGATCCGAGAATTTAGTGAACCTCCACTCTCTAGGGTGCTTCTTCAGGAGCATTTTAGAGGTATGGAAGGACGAGAAAATCTTCTCCAGTCAAAATTCAATCGGATTCTATAAACTTCAGAATTGTACCTATTCACGGATGGAGTTCAATCATGCCTTGTGTCAGGCAAGATATGTCTTGCTTCGGGCAAGGTAAGTCTTGCTTTCGACAAAGTGTGTCTTGCTTCGGGCAAGATCATCTTTGCATGATTAGAACGATCCGTAGAGTGAGTCAAAGAGCCATGGAATCCTCATCATTGAGGTACTTCCATTTATAATGCTTCAGGCATAAGTCTTCAGATGAAGATCATGACGGAGGCTTATTTAGCTCTATCCACGTCATTGTTGGCTTCAATGTTTCTCAACTTCTCAGTAGTCAAGTGGAGCTTCACAACTTGTGCCCACATAAAGTAGTTTCTACTAGAAACTTCCATGTTAGTGAAATTGAACTTGTTACGGTTCGGAAATCCACTGGATGGAGGGAACAAGATTGTGGTTGGTGGTTATGGGAAATAAAATCTCCATAATCATAAAAGTTAGAACATTCGGGTTCTAAGACATGGTTGGTTTAAATTTTCATGAAAACTAATGGTTTCATGGGTATTTAATTTCCATGAAACTTCAGGTTTCATGGCACTCTATTCGAAGCTCGGGTTCGACTTATGAACTTCAAGTTCATATATACCGCAATCAAACGCACATATATGTAACAAAAAATAATACAAATAATAAATTTGAACATATATTGGAGTGGGTATTGAAATATATAGGTCTACAGACCTTCGGGTTTGCAAATAGGACCCAAATAATTTTTGGTGGGTCGGGTTGGAGCCAGTGTCCAAATCCGGGGCCAGTGGCCGGGCTGCCGGCCAGCATAAAAATTGGCCGAAAAGTTTAAACCCAACAGGCCGGGGTGTGTGAAACGGGCCGCACAAAGTGCCCTAGCCCATCGGGCCGAAGGTGCGTGAGCGGAGGGCCGCAAGGTGGCTCCGGCCCGGGCCAGCTCGGCCGGGGTTGGTGAGTTAGGCCGGCCCACGTGGCCGCAGTTGCAGCCGGGCCGAGGAAAAAGGAAGCCCAAAGCAGGCTCCTCCTGGGCCACGTGCCGGAAGGAAAGAAAGGCCGGGCCATGGCTCTGGGCTCGAGTCTCTGGCGTGTGGTCTGGGCCCGCTCTGGCCACAGACGCTCCGCTTCAAAGCCGCTCTGCCTGACCGCTTGGCTTCAGCCGGCTCTGGGCCCGAAGCTGTGGTTTTTTTTTTTTTTTTTTTTTTTTTTTTCTTTATTTTTCAAAAACGAAAATTTTTCGGTAAAGAATGTCCAAGCTTTTCTTAAAACGAAATTCTCGATGTTTTTTTTTTGCAAGTTTAAAAAATAAGAAAAAACCCTTGATTTCTTCCTTCGTTCACACGATCATCAATTCACTTAATATATTTCGATATATTAAATGTCGACATGCTAACACAATATTTGCGTAAGATCAATAATTCTTAAACGCGTAAAATTGGGCTATGCATCATGGTGAAGGTTCATGCAATCGCCCGACAAAAATATCGACAATCGAGACCGTGTTTAGAAGAACCCGGATTGTCGATGATGATGGTTGAACAATTTGTTTGGTGTGGATTGCTCTCTCAACTCCGCGAATTACCGTCAATGCGTTGAATCTGTTCAAAATAAAGAGGGGAAAATCAATCAATAGCAATATATTAATTCAATAAAATAAATAAATCAAAGTAAAAAACTATTGAAATTAATACTCCCATGATTGAAGATGGCCAAAACTCCCAGCACTTTCGAGCACAAATGGAAAAAGAGCGTGCCGATAACGTGTTGTGGATGCGCTAGGGAAGCGGTGCCAAGAAGAGAAGAACAGAGAGAATTTTGGCGAAATCGGTAGCTGCATGTGGAATATGTAATTCATATATTCACATACCAGGTGCCTTTATTTATAGTAATAGAAGTACAAGTACAATAGGATACTAATCCCTTACGTAACGGAATATCCTAATCCATATCTACCTAGGATTTACACAACTGCATTTAACACATGTTATATTTTATCTACAACATTGATAACCGTTTCAAAGTCCCATGTCGATAATCAAACACTCGCTCACCGTTGGAGCTGGGATTAGATCTAACGGCCGAGGCTTGGCCAAAATACATATAAGACCACCTGAGCCTAAGAAGGTTTACATGGAAGATGGAACGGGTTCCAAGTCCAATGATGAATTGTTATGTATAAGTTTTAAGCTACATGAAAATGCATTATTGGATCAGGATGCTACGCTTAATTTAAACTTGTTCGATGTGTTGTTTTCAAGGTTTAGGGAGTCTAGTTGAGTCAAATTGACTTTCTCAAGGTGTAAAGTGAAATTTATAAGCACTTTTAGAGGATAATACAATAATTAAAATGGAAAGAAGATTTAAGCGTCGAGTCGAGATGAAGGTTTAGAAGGAAATGAAAGCTTGTATTAATATTTTCCCGAGTTAAACAGACATGTAAAATGAGAGAGAGTTTACAATTTATACTAGCCTACAAAATAACTAACTCTACAACCTTTCTAGGATTTTTTCTTCCATACTTCGTATCATTAAATGATACAAGTAGTTGATGGTCCTGGATTGGGAAGACCCGATTAGAGGACTTCAACTTAACGACTTTAAAAATTGTATCATTTAATGATACTCTGAGTATGGAAGTCACCCAACCTTCTAACAAACTCTTCTAATAGCTTTCATCTCGCTAGGATCAATCTCCACCATTTGATTATAAATTAATCTCCATCATACATCTCAATGAAAGTGACTTTCAAGGCAAGTGAAACTTACGGTGCTACACTTCTTCGTATAGGCCTCTGCAAAACGGTTGTGTTTGTCGTGTTCGTGTCATATCGCTATCTTAACGCATCGTATCGCTGGCCAAACCCGTTATCTTGACGGTGACTCGGAGCAACAACCTCGACTAGTTAACGAGTCAATCTTTGTAACCCTTATTTCGTGTCATTTTGTGTCCTAAGAACGAGTTGTGCAAGAAATTGTCAGGCCTAGTTTCATATGATAATACGGTAATTATACCAAAAGAAAACAAGGTGTTGGGTTTCCAGGAATGATGAGGTTACAAATATGATCCGGAGTATCGAATACTCATGATCTTTAATCTTAGATATTAGTTAAATACGAAAATCAAAATTCAACTAAAATATCCGTAATATGTATCACTCCGTAACATTATAGAATTTTGGCAATAAAATTGAAGATAAGAGCTGGTTGTTGGACCACCATTCATATTGGACTATTAGTATTTTCCATGCGATGCAACATCAAGGACAAGTCGGGTCTTGACAGCTTGTAATAATTATACAAGTCAATGATTTTGAAAGGTTGTAAAAGGCCGGCAATCTTGACTATTTATTTATTTTTCTTAGAAAAAGACTGCTTAGTAGTAAGACTATATCAGAAATAAGAAACCGAATTTGTTTACTGAATAGATCAATATGGCTGAGGCAATTGTTTGCTTTGTGGTCGAACGACTAGGGAGACTTCATCATTCAGGAAGGCAAGTTCTGTCCCGAGTTAGTTACCAAGTTACGCTTGCACAAACTGAGCTACGATTGATGCAGGGCTTCCTGAAAGATGCAGATGCAAGACAGCGAGACGAGGAAGTGGTACGCGTTTTGGTTGCTGAAATTAAAGACGCTGCTTATGATTTGGAGGATGCCATCGAAACTTTTGCCTTGAAAGGGCTTCCAAGAGGAGAGAGTGAGGTGGTGTTAAGAAAGTGTTGAAGAGGTTTTCATGCATCTTGATTGGAGTTGACATTCACAAGGTTGGGCTTCCTATTGTCAGAAATTGAGAAAATTACAAAACTAAAATTTCTTAATTTGAGGTTGAGTTTGCAAACTTATAACGTTAGGGGAAGTACGAGAGTGAATGCGTCACTTCTTCGTGTGAAAGGCAGCAACTAAGGCGAACATATTCTCATATTATTGGAACGTGACGTTGTTGGATTGGAAGGCAGCGTAAAGGAATTAGTTACGCGGTCGATCAATGATGGAAATTGTCACCGAGTTATTTCTATATGGGGGATGGGTGGTTTGGAAAGACTACTCTTTGCAAATGTCAGGTTTATCATCACCACGAAATTAGGCATCATTTCGATTCGTTTGCTTGGGTGTGTATATCTCAACGGTGTCAAGTAAGAGATGTTTGGGAAGGAGTTTTACTTAAACTTGTTTCTGCTACCAATAAGCAAAGGAAAGAAATTGTACAATTGAGGGATGATGAAATAGCCAAAAAAAATTTATCTTGTGCTACAAGAAAGGAGGTGCTTTGTGGTCCTTGATGACATTTGGAGCATTGAGGCATGGGACTTTAAAAGCTGCATTTCCTACGAGGAAACAAAAGAGCAGAATATTACTCACCACACGGGAGGGAGTTTCGATTGCTGCGCATGCTGATCAAAACGGTTTCCCTCTATCAACCCCTTGCCTCTAAGCGACAATGAAAGTTGGATGCTCTTTTGAAAAGATATACTCCTGGGTAGGAATCATGATAAAGGTATATATATTTTTTTCCTTGCTATTAGTCCAAAATTATAAAACCTTGATGCATTTGACATTTATTTTTTCTTGTGAATTTAATTTCCTCGCTACTTCATTCCCCAAACTTACGGCTCCAAATTGCATCACTTTTTGCGAGATTTTTAATTATTTTTCTCATTGAAACTGCTCCTTTTCGGCGAGGGAAAAACATTTCTCGCTGAAGATTTCCTCGCTATAGAGGACATTTGTTGTAGTGGCAGTAGTAGCAAAGAAAAAGGAATTAAAGAAACACACATTTCAGTAAAAAACATGTTTGAACAGCAACATTAATCTTTAAAATCGTCTTAGTTACCCTATTGTTTATACCATATCCAATTGCTATTTGCTAAAATTGAAAATTCTGTTAACTTGGTTTTTTTTTTTTTCCTTTATTGGAGTTCAGACTGTGAAATTTACATGAAGATGAAAGAACTAGGTGGGAAAATGCTTCGACATTGTGCAGGTTTGCCATTGGCCATAAAAAGTTCTTTGCAGGACTTCTAGCTAAAAAAACACAATCGATGAGTGGGACACAGTGCATAAGTAGAATGTTTACACATACATAAGGCGAGGCAAAGCTCATGAAGAAGAATATGCAGGTACATCGTGGGTACTGGCACTGAGTTACGAAGACTTACCGTATCACTTAAAACCATGCTTTCTATATTTAGGTCATTTCTCTCTGTGGATTTAGAGGTTTCAGTCAAAAGATTGACGCAATTATGGATAGCAGAAGGTTTTATATCTTTTGGCCCAAACAAAAACAAGGCAAGTTTATTTGAAACAATGGAGGACGTAGCGTATATTGCTTAACTGAGCTGGTGGAAAGATGTGTGGTTCAAATTGAGAAAGGGGTTCAATTAGAAAGATTAAACTTGCCGCATCCATGATCTTATGCGGGACTTGTGTTCGTTAAAGGCGGAAGAGGAGAACTTCCTTCACATTGTCAATTTTCCTGACAGAAACAAAGGAGTTGGTAAAGTTCGCAGACTTGCTATCTATTTGGACGAGGAGGTTGGATCAATTGGTTCCTGTCAAGAGATGAAGGAAATGACCACCTTAGATTCTACTATACTTCAGCTCAAAAGAATGGGTGCCAAAAAGTGAAAACTGTTAGGACCTCTTGTTCAAATATTTCAAATTGCTTAGAGTTTTGAAGCTTGAAGATATGGCTGGAGAAGTAGAGTCGCCAACTGCAATTGGGAATATGGTGCACTTGAGGTTTTTAAGCCTGAGGGATAGTGCACAACACGGTTGCCGTCATCCATAGGGAAACTTGGTATGTATGCAACTCTAGATTTTCATTATGGCCGTCGGAAGAAACAATTCCAAATGTGATATGGCATGAACAATTGAGGCATTTATATTTGCCCTGGCATTACAGGTCAAGAAGTATGCTAAAACTGTCCACCCTTGCACTTTGCAAACCTTAACTGGTGTTTCAATTTGAGGATTGTGATTTCCGTGATTTCTCAAAATTAACCAATCTTAGAAAATTGGCCATAGGAGTACAGTCAAGACCCTTGGAAAATTTAGAGGAAATCTTGAGATCTACAGGCAGCATGCTTAACCGTCTTCAGTCCTTATATGTGATTCACTATGATGGAGTTCATCACGCGAGGAGGTTACGCAAATTGTATTATGTTGTCCCCATGTATATGCTAGAGCTCTATGGGCCAATCCAAGAGTTACCGGCACAGCTCCAGAACCACCCCAACCTGGCTCAAAAATATCCTTGACTCTTCGTAGACTCAAGCAAGACTATCTGGCCATCCTAGAGTGAAGTTGCCAAACGAAAACTTTGAGTGCGCTGGTGGCAACTTTCTCGAGAGAACACAAATCACTGGTCTGCTCAAGAAGGCTTTCATCGTCTTGAGTTTCTCTCGTCGTTATTTGGAAGAAATAGAGGAGTGGAGCGCGTAGAGGAAGGAGCTATGCCTAATCTGTGCCGATTGAACATTACACTTTGCTATGGATTGAAGACAGTTCCAGAGGGGCTGAGATATATCACCACCCTCAGGGAACTAACCATCGACCGGATGCCTAGGACATTCTACAATAGGCTTCAGGAAGGAGCAGAGGAATTTCTACAAAAAACGAAGTACGTACCGCTCACGCTTGTATTTGGGGAAATTTTTGAGCGATTGAGCCTTGTAAAATAGGTATTTCTTAACTTGGACAAGCCTGACGTTAATTACTTCAGTTGCTGAGTCTTTCATTTTCCTGCTTATACTCTGGACATGACTTCCTCTCAACTCTTGAATTCAGTATTGTATTGTTATGTTTCGTAAACTAAAAACCAACTAACTCATGAATAGAGTGTTGTCAGCGTCACCACTTCTCTTATTTTTCCGCCCAACTTATATTGATTTGTCATCTGTTACTTAGTTATAAGGTGGATGTGGAGCAAATACGTACAGGTGGATGAGCATAGCAACACTCTTTCAAAGTATTATGACCTGAATCTTTGTACGAGGGGTTTGATGAACTGGGCTTGCTTGTGTTTGATATTTCCAGATTATATCTGAATTTCTGTACAAAGTGCATGTGTGTGATGAATTAGACAGAATGTTTTCTTATTAACGAAGAGTTAATTTTCCTACATCGATTGAACTACTGCTACCGCCACAGATTATATTCTTCCTTGATTTCGTAAGTTCTGCATACTTCTAAAACTTAAACACGCTCCTCCCTTTACTTGCACTATACTGCAGATCAATCGTCATGTCCGTTTATGTGTGAGTTTCTTTCATTCTCATTTGATCTTCATGACAGTTATCCAGTAAAAGTTAAAACATTTCAGAAATTAACTACTTTCATCAGCATACCCATTTTACAGTCTCAATTTTCTGCAGACGTAAAAAATAAGACGTGCTCATTCAGTATGCAAAAATCTAAAAAGAAAGACATGCTCATTCTGTGAAGGAAGCCCGCGAACGGTCAAGACTCTTCATCCCTTTTGTTGCCACCAGCCTCTCGTGTCCTTTCGATCCTCGAGATGATTGTCGCCTGCATCAAGTTAAAGAATGTTTGCAGCAAAACCTGTAAGTTGTCAAATGCTCAATAAAATTATAGATTTAGAAAGGTAACTTAATCTTTAATCGAGATTGTACAGTGATGGTGCTCAAAACAAAAATAGATAAATTATTTGTATTGTTCTTTAGGCCTTATAGTTCGGTGGCAGAGGGGGATTCAAACTTGGGTGTCAGGAGGCAGAGACACTACCATGGCGAGCTGGGATTTTGTTTATCGGCATAATGCTTGTTCGGTGACTTTCAGTTGCTTAGCAGTTACCATGTTCACAGCTGTCATTTGATCTCAAGGTGGAAAGATATCACGAAGCTTATATGACGCACAATTTGGAAAATATTGGACATTCGTAGGCTATTCTTTTGTATCTGGTTTAGCAATCCTTCCTACGGTTGTTATTCCTAGGTTTAAATTAAATTTGACACGTATGGTTTAAAGATCCGTAGAGGAAACTCTACCATTATATACAACACCCGGAGGCTGGGAGGCAGCGGGTGGAGGTGGTCGATGGTGTAGAATTTGGGGAGTGATGGATAGAGGCAGCGGGTGGACCGCAGTGAAGTTCGGGTGTAAACGAGGCTGGATTCGGACGAGGTAAATATGACATAGAAAAAATTGCTCATCTTACTTATTTAATTTGTGACATGTGATTTGGACGAGGTAAAACAAAAAGCTCAATGCTAAAAATTGTTCAAAAGCATACACTTGATTTTCGAGATCAAAATTTATAAACACACTACTAAACTTTCAACCCGGAATGAATAGTTAACCACTCCTCCAACAAGGTTTTCATATTCTCAACTTGTTGGAAAACCTGCGCTCCGCAATCATCGAAGCAAACTTCCTGCAATCAGCAAGATCAATTGTAAGGGAATATAACAAAAGTTACAAGAACTACGAGCAGCATCAATCAAAAATGCAGATAATACTTAAATGTATTCAATACTTAAATGTATTCAATACTTAAATGTATTCAATACTGGAATCTGAAAAACAAAACCTGTGGGGGGAAACGACGAATACTTACCAAGTACTGGTAAGATTCTCTATCTCCTGCAACGAGCTCTCCCAAGGCGGGAATGACTGAGAATGAGTAATAATCATAGCTGCACGAGGAAATGAGGAAACCTTAAAATTACACGACTAGCAGAAATACACCAGAAAGAAAACAAGGGTCCATCAAACGGCAACATAGTTGAACATTGATAAATTATCTAGTGTGTGAGTGATCAGCCACGGGCGCTGTGCTATAATTCCAAACAACGTGGCACTGCGTGATTGTCCCTTTATGCACCGTTTCCCTCACTTTAATATGACAATCGTGCCCACTCATAACAATCTTTGTCAATGACTCAAATCTCTAGAGTAAAAAATTGTCCTCTAAGCTGGAGTGCACAATAACACTTGTGTGAATATCAATTGACACAACATGCTCATGCCAGTGTGCAGCTAGAAGTGTATGGTGCTTGTGAAAATAGAAAAATAATTTAATGTCTGTAAACTCAATGGAGCATTTGTTTTTCGCTCTGCTTTCCCTCGATAAGGAACTTCAACATAACATTTGGAGCAAGCAGCTGGATTAATGTTAAACTTTCATAACAAAAGATAAAATATGAAAATAATTTTAAAAAATATCCAAGAAATATCTATGCTGCTGGCAGACCATGAACCTATAATATTGCCTGTACAAATATGATGTGTCCTTAATAACTAAAATGAGATTCCCTCATAGGTTAGAAAGTGCGAATTTAACCAACTAAAAGTGTCAAATACTTACAATTCTTTGAATACAGGAATGTCTACATGGCTGAGTTCAAGGCACAGGAACCTTCCTCCACGCTTTAGCAAGCACTCTATTAACGAAATCATAAAGAGCAAACAAGATGAGTGTAACAAATTGACAAATTACTTTAACGCCTTCCTGCAAAAAATACATAACAGCCTACTCATAATAAAAATGACCAGCATAACGTAACATTAGCACAGAAACTTATATCACGAATGCAGAGCAGATTTTAGATAGATTGAGCTGTAGAAACAGCCTAGAAGAAGATTATTTCACAGGTTTTGCTACATGTATTAGGTAGCATCAGCATAAGTCAGTTATATACCTCTAGTTTCATTTTGGTCAAGTTATATACTGGTAGTTTCATCTTCCTGTTCATCCCCTCAGTTATATATCACCTTTTAGCTTCAAGTTGGTTGTTTAGAACTGCTTGTGCACACAAATAGCAATATCTGCCTCTTTCGAGCTTCGACCCCACACTCAATAAAAAATGACTCAGGCTTTTCAGCTGGTTCGTTCTACTTACTGTAGCTCTAGATATTGGCCTGGCGTGTATCAGTTTTAGCGCATCCACATAATTGTTTAAAAAGGGAACACATCCATATACCAAATGGGCCGGAAACCATTTTACATATTTCTATTCTTCTTTATGGAAAAGCAAAAAGTAATATATGAACAATAGTCGGAAAATGTTTGGAAGTGCCTTGTTGCCTATAACATCTAAACAGAGACAGCAAGGCGGAAATTGGCATGTCTCACAATCCATCTTAAAAGCTTCAGCATGAGAATAACTAATTTGAGAAAACCAAAATAGCAGTCACAAGGATGGACAATTTAACTACTCAAGCTGTATTAGCTAGCGCTATCAATGCAAAACAAGAATGAAATACTACAGCCGATGTGCTTAAAATTATTTGAGATAAGTTACTTATTCAACAGTCTACATATGAGGGAGTGATAGCCTATCAATTCTTCATGCATGCCTAAAGAAGTTATGCCACACTCTGGGATATAGGGAGTGATAGCCTATTTAGAGAGACCATTTATGGTGATAATTTGCCTTGCCTTATTATTAACTGTTAGTATCTGTTAACCAGTACAGAGGTTTGACCACCTTTACCCATGCTAGGCTTCAGACAGCACTTTCTCTATGTGTGCAACATTCCTAATTCCAAATGCAATTGTGTAACCATCCATTGTATTATCTCCAAAAGACAAGGCTTTCTAAGGCCTCCTCCACCCATAGAAGGGATTTGTCTTCTCCAATACCTATAAATTTCAGTACACGATTGTACATTTATAAACAAAAGTACAATTTGTTTGTCCAAAATGTAAGGAGAATGCCTAATGCAACCTAAGTCAAAAGTCACAGCAGCATTATCTTACCTCTCTCCAATGCCCGTTTTTTACCAACATTCAACATGTTAGGTTTATGTCAGATACATAAATCTTAGTTTCTTCTTGTAAATCATCTTCAACAACATCTTGTATAGCTTTCAATGCCTTAGACGCTAATATAGAGTCTAGTATTCGAAGGCAACATCACCTGACAAAATAAAATTACCAGTAAGATTGACATATACAATTAGAAGATTAAGAGCATTAAATTAGGGTTAGACCAAAAACAATTGATTTCTGTATTGTTTCAGACAAGGAAACAAATTGTCTTATGAATTACAACTTTACAAGTTCTTTATTTTATTTTCCTTCCTCCTCCTTACATCTGGCAGATGCACTCATGCACCCAGCAGGTAACATACCTGCAAGATCACCATCCACTCCATAATATTGATGTAAATCATGGGGGATGGTGTCATTTGCGCCCAATCTGGCAAATTTAGTCCATTTCTGGGCCTGAGGGCAATTTCTGCCTCAACTTCTTATTCTCAAATTAGAACACATAATTCTTGTGCAGAATGATTCTCCTTTATTTTGTCGGCCAACTTCATCCTTAGCCCACTCCATACGTCAGATCTCTTCTCAACCCAAACTAGATTTCATATTTTATGGATAGGCATGTAAGTTCTATTAAATGCCCAAAGTCAGCCTGTGTAACCCAACAGTATACAAAAGTTGGACAATGTAAAAAATTCAAACTGGGTTACATACTTGGACCCTCCTCCCTTCGCATGAGATAAGTGCACATATCAGCCTAAATCTGGGTTTCTCTAAAAATTTGGCAGCAACTTGCATTTCAATAATTTGAATCCAGACAAGACGGTAGCATCATGTTGTCAAGATATAGTTGGTAATTGATACCACTTGTTACTTCTTAGAAAAATACCACTTATTATTATCTCGACAATAAATTCATTTGGAAGATATAATACACGTGTCCTTAAAAAGGCCAAGGGTCCAAGCATATTTGACAAATTTACTGCAGTAAAAAAATGCATATCACAAGCTTTACCTGTCCCACCAGCCACATCAAGATGCTTCATTCCAGGAAAAGGATTCAATTTGAAAAACCACCTGAAAAAGAAAATTGGCATGCCTCTATATAGAGCAGTGTAAAAAGTCAAAAAGTGCTAACAACATGCTCAGTTATAAAAGAAAAGAAACAGATGAAAGAAAAAAAGGATTAAAGTAAATCTTTAAGAGGCTTACCTATCCTCTCCGCTAATTCAGCAATCCTGCACTCATCACATCATTCATTAGATCATAGTTCAAGCAACATTGTTGAAGACATTACCAACCATTCGACTTTTTCCTCTTCCCTTACTTCTTAAATCCTGCAAAGGAAACACTTAACAATCTATAATTTCTAATCAACCAACTGAACCAAGGTAATGATTTGTAGAACACTATCCGTGATACACCAAAATATTTGGACGCGTTTCTAAACACTCTGCTATTCTGTACACATCACACTAACCACTACGCCCTTTTTCATAATAAATACACATTGAAATCTACACGATCATGCACACACAAAGTGCAGAGTAGGGCAGAGAGAGGGACTAACCAAAGCTTGTAAAGCATGTAATGCAATAGAGCCGCAGGAGAAAACTTGGGAAAATAGTTTACTCCCTAAGTTCCTCGTCAGTGTTCTCAAGGCCATAACTGTGTTTCTGTAAAAAAAATTTTGTAAATAACAATCATACAATGTTAAATCACAAATGCTTGAAAGCATTTTTTATAAAGAATAAAGTGAACACAAAAATGTTCAAACGAAATCGAAATTGGGCAGCAATTGTTATGAAGGTGCATACACTAATCTCATGGAACATTGTTATATCTCATTCATCCATGAATGCACTCATATTATCATCCTCATGAAAATGGCATGTTCTAAAAAGATGCAATCCATGTAAAAAGGAAACTAAAACGCATATCAAAACTTATTCATAGATAATGAAAGTAAAAAATTGTGTCCGAAAATTCATTTACGTATTTTATATTAAAGCAACTAATGATACAAAATAAGTAGCAAGTATATTAAAGAAGCTTAAAATTTGGGTAAAGTACCCTCAACAAGGACAGTATTGGCATGACTTCATTTTTCCATTCATTCCAAATGTAGCTCGTAAAATTTCGAGCACACAAACGACTGAACGAGTCAAGTGAACAATAACCTAACTTGGCGACGGCAAAACAAAGAATATGTAAACCCTAATAAAGTCGAGGACATTGTATCATGAAAAATAAAACTAAAGACTGGAAATTACCATAAGCACTAAAAACTTGTTTTCGTCTGTTTTCTCAGGGACAAAACAGAAAGATTAAACTTTTATGATAATCATAGATATTATTATTTACACAAATATTTCCAATTGAAAAAGAAAAAGCACAAGAACAAGCAATCAAGGACAAAATAAAAAAGTAAAGATTGAATCAATATTAATTAATTTGGGTATTATTTGCTTTCTAATTCAAAAATTAGAGAAGTGGAATTTGTAGCCTGCCCTGGCTTCAAGTCTCTTACAAACCAGCATCAACTGGAGAGAGAGAGAGAGAGGACTCCACCGACAGGAAAAAAAGGGAGCAAGCAGAGGTCACGGGCAACAAAAGTCAGTTTTGCTTGAGGACTTGAGATAGAGTAGACGAAGATGACGCCGGAGAAGCAAGCGACGCTGCAACGAAGATAAAACCCCTTTTCAGTCTCAATCTCCTCTTTTAATCCCTCATCCAAACACACCCTAAATTTGGCATCGCAGATTTCGAATAACTCAATTGATACGCAAATAACCAAAAAACTATAGCGATTAACACCCGCCCGTCTAGCCTAGCGTTGGTAGAGCGCAAGGCTCTAACCCGTGGTCGGGTTCGTTTCCCACGGTGGGCGTTTTTTATCGTTTTCTTTTGAAACAAAAATTTTTTTCAAGTGTTATTTTTCCTAAGGAGGAATTTGCACAAACACCACCTGAATTTAGTGTGTGCGTGTGCGCATTTACCACCCAAACTTTAATTGTGGTGCTAATTTGCAACCTTCGGCTATTTGGCAGAAGTTAACATCACAAGAATGTGTGCCAAAATGTGCGTATCCTAATCCATATATAGACGATTCTTGAAAAAGGTTTTGGATTTGAATGTTTTTGGTAGAAATAATCTGAGGAAGGGCTAAAAGTAGACGATTGGATTGTTGAAATACATTATAAAGTGGACTCTTAAAAATGTGTCTAAATATGCATATGACTCCGATTCCCGACCTATATATAATATGTGTGAATATATTAATTTGGACGATCGACAATAAATGAGTCCAAATGAGCTCACGTTGCACTGGGCCTATTAATCACCAGCTAGTTTACCCACCCACTTTCACCACTCCTCTCTCTTTCTTTCTTCCTTTCTCTCTTGCTTCTCTCGATCCCTCTATTGCGTGATGGATCGGGCAAACCACCACCACCACCCTCGCCTTCCAGCACGTTGCTGTCAGCGATCCCGAGCACCTTCGTCGCTGGCAGCCCTAACCGCCTGGGTCCCATTGAACCTAGCACTCGGCGACTATAGAGAAAAATAAAATCCTTAGCCGCCTTTGGAATTCTATCACCCTCCGTACTTTTGCTTCAAGTCAAAGCTCAAACACTTCAATGCGTATTAAGGAAGAAATTTTTGGGCCGCTATCCTCAGAAACTTACACCCCGCCACACCCCCTATGGTCAGCACGCCTGTGTGTTGTGGAACCAAAATAATTCCAAAAAATGGTGAAACCGACACGTGACTATTCCTTAGCAATGCCGAGATTGCCTCTATTAAATGGCGAAGTTCACATCTTTTTTCACACGCCGCTCAACCATCAAGACACCCGACTCGCCGACTACCATTTCTCTAAGCCCGCCGCACGTTGGCAGCGCAGATAATTATGAGGAAATTAAGGAGGAATTAATTACTAAGTTCTCTCCCTTAGTTTCCCATTTGAAGACTAATTCCTTTGTTCAAGGGAATCCTCATCCTATTTAATTAGGATTTTTCAAGGATAACTCCAAGATATTATTTTATTAAATATATCTTTGGCAATAATTTCTCCATCCATCCTAATGATAACATTCATTGGCCAACCGGAAGCCGACATGTGGGGTGGTAGTCCTACATCCATGGCCGTCCACTCTCCCTATAAATACCCCAATCTCCACCACATTTTGGTAAGTTTTTGCTACACAATCAAGCCCTAAACTCTCTCTTTCAAAGAAACCGACTTTGTGCAGTTTTGTAAATAGTGGCATCGTGTGAATTTCTAAAAATAGTGGTTGTATAATTGTAAATAGTGGTTATGTGAAGTTCTAGAAATAATACTTGTATACTCGTGAGTTCTAGAAATAGTTGATGTATGAAGTTCTAGAAATAGTTAATGTATGAAGTTCTAGAAATAGTGTAAAATTCTAGAAATAGTGGCAATGTGTAGTTTTGTAAATAGTGGCAGTAGTCGTGTGAAGTTCCAAAAATAGTGGTTGTATAATTGTAAATAGTGGCTATGTGAAGTTCTAGAAATAGTGCTTGTATACTCGTGAGTTCTAGAAATAGTTAATGTACGAAGCAAACAATCAATTTTAACTAAAACAAAATTGGACAGTGGGTTTGATACCCATTCTATATTTTTTTAAAATTGGACAATGGGTTTGATGCCCATTCTATATTTTTAAAAAATTAATTTTCATTTTTTTTTCCCTTGTGGTCTTTGGATTTTAATGATTTAATGGCATATTTGTAAATAATGAAAGTTTCAATGGCATTTTCGTAATTAAAAAGTGACAGATTTGGGCTAAAAAAGTTTGGATTTTGTCATGGGCAAATTGGAAAAAAAAATTATAGCTTGCATATTGGGCTTTACTTCCAACATGTGAGCCTTTTTGTTTTGGGCTAGAAATCGGGTTGAGTAAACATGGCCAGGCAAAGCATCAACCCAACCCATTAAATGATCGGGTCAAAGTTGGGTTAGGTTTGGACGAGTTTTTACTTCATTATAACCAGTCCGATTGAGTTTAAAATCAAGTTGGGCATAAGCGGATTTGGGTTGACTCAACTCAAGTTGCACCCCTACCCATATGTCATCAAAACACATCTCTAATTTTTTTTTTTTTTAAAAAAAACCTCCCCAACGTTCTCTCTCTCTCTCTCCCTTCTCTCCAACTTCTCTCTTCCATATATATAATTTTTTTAATCTTGGGTTCTTTATATAGAAACAAGGCTATTCATATTCATCCTACTTGTATACTTGTAGAACTCCTACTAAAGTCGTAAAACCCCCTACGGAGCGGCAACCTCCAGTCTTCTTCTTTGTGTTAGTCAGGTATGGGTCTTTGTAAAGGGTTTTCAATAGCGATGTTGTGTTGGAGTAGTTTTTCAGTTGCTTGCTTATATATATAGCAGATTTGGAGGAATGAGTGTTTTCATTGCTGTGAGGTTCCACTGTGTCAATTTTGTTTATGGTGTGCAGTACAGGTGACATTCATATTTATCTTCCTCTGTAATAGAGGGGTCAAACTTCAATGGTACGTACTTTTGAATGATTTAAGATTCATTTAGAGTCCACATCAAATTAATCTGGACCATTCAATGGCCGTACCATTGAATGGTACGTACCACTGAAGATTTTTCTGTAATATAGGTGTTTTCTGAACAGGTTATTTCATTGGATTTTGTTTATCACGTGGTATTTAATCAATACCAGCTAAGACTGCATGCAAAATAATCCAGTTAAGAATGCAGGCTATGAAACAAATTTGTTCCAAGGGGAATAAATAAACACAAACCGAATGCATACATTGTTATCACATTCTATACAACACTAAATAAGTTACAGAAGATTTTACCCTGCGCGAAATTATCCGACCCCGTTTCGGACTTTCCAGTTTCGTCCTCGTCGTTGTTGTTGCTCTTGGCGGGAATTATGGCGCGAAGCTAGTGAACGAGCTTCGAGAAATTGGCGCGACGCTGGTGAAAAAACAGCGTTGAAGAAATATGGAAAAATTTGAAAAGTCTTTGATTGTTGTGGACAGTTTTTAGGGAAGGGTGCGGCAAGAGAAGAATAGAGAGAATTTGGTGAAACTGTAGTGTATGTGGAATATGTAATTCATATATTCCACATACCAGGTGCCTTTATTTATAGTAATAGAAGTACAAGTACAATAGGATACTAATCCCTTACAGAACGGAATATCCTAATCCATATCTACCTAGGATTTACACAATCACATTTAACACATGTTATATTTTATCTACAACATTGATAACCGTTTTCAAAGTCCCATGTCGATAATCAAACACTCGTTCACCGTTGGATGGGATTAGATCTAACGGCTGAGGCTTGGCCAAAATACATATAAGACCACCGAGCCTAAGAAGGTTTACATGGAAGATGGAACGGGTTCCAAGTCCAATGATGAATTGTTATGTATAAGTTTTAAGCTACATGAAAATGCATTATTGGATCAGGATGCTACGGCGACGGAACTTGTTCGATGTAAGTTGTTTTCAAGGTTTAGGGAGTCTAGTTGAGTCAAATTGACTTTCAAGGTGTAAAGTGAAATTTATAAGCACTTTTAGAGGATAATACAATAATTAAAATGGAAAGAAGATTTAAGCGTCGAGTTGAGATGAAGGTTTAGAAGGAAATGAAAGCTTGTATTAATATTTTCTGAGTTAAACAGATTACAGAAAATGAGAGAGAGTTTACAATTTATACTAGCCTACAAAATAACTAACTCTACAACCTTTCTAGGATTTTTCTTCCATACTTCGTATCATTAAATGATACAAGTAGTTGATGGTCTGGATTGGAAGACCTGATTAGAGGACTTCAACTTAACGACTTTAAAAATTGTATCATTTAATGATACGGAGTATGGAAGTCGGACCCAACCTTCTAACAAACTCTTCTAATAGCTTTCATCTGCTAGATCAATCTCCACCATTTGATTATAAATTAATCTCCATCATACATCTGTTAATGAAAGTGACTTTCAAGGTGCAAAGTGAAACTTACGAGCACTTTCAGATAGGCCTGGCAAACGGGTTGTGTTTGTCGTGTTCGTGTCATATCAGTTATCTTAACAGATCGTATCGTGTCAAACCTGTTATCTTGACGGGTGACTGATAACAACCTGACTAGTTAACGAGTTGACCCAGAACCTGTTATTTTCGTGTCATTTTGTGTCCGGTTAACGAGTTGTGCAAGAAATTGTCAGGCCTAGTTTCATATGATAATACGGTAATTATACCAAAAGAAAAACAAGGTGTTGGGTTTCCAGGGAATGATGAGGCTACAAACAGTGATCCGGAGTATCGAATACTCATGATCTTTAATCTTAGATATTAGTTAGAAATACGAAAATCAAAATTCAACGGTTAAAATATCCGTAATATAGAATACTCCGTAACATTATAGAATTTTGGCAATAAAATTGAAGATAAGAGTTGGTTGTTGGACCACCATTCATATTGGACTATTAGTATTTTCCATGCGATGCAACATCAAGGACAAGTCGGGTCTTGACAGCTTGTAATAATTATACAAGTCAATGATTTTGAAAGGTTGTAAAAGGCCGGCAATCTTGACTATTTATTTATTTTTTCTTAGGAAAAGACTGCTTAGTAGTAAGACTATATCAGAAATAAGAACTGAATTTGTTTACTGAATAGATCAATATGGCTGAGGCAATTGTTTGCTTTGTGGTCGAACGACTAGGAGACTTCATCATTCAGGAAGGCAAGTTCTTGTCCCGAGTTAGCTACCAAGTTACGCTTGCACAAACTGAGCTACGATTGATGCAGGGCTTCCTGAAAGATGCAGATGCAAGACAGCGAGACGAGGAAGTGGTACGCGTTTTGGTTGCTGAAATTAAAGACGCTGCTTATGATTTGGAGGATGCCATCGAAACTTTTGCCTTGAAAGTGGCTTCCAAGAGGAGAGGAGGTGTTAAGAAAGTGTTGAAGAGGTTTTCATGCATCTTGATTGGAGTTGACATTCACAAGGTTGGGTCAGAAATTGAGAAAATTACAACCAAAATTTCTAATTTGAGGTTGAGTTTGCAAACTTATAACGTTAGGGAAGTACGAGAGAGTGAATGCGTCACTTCTTCGTGTGAAAGGCAGCAACTAAGGCGAACATATTCTCATATTATTGAACGTGACGTTGTTGGATTGGAAGGCAGCGTAAAGGAATTAGTTACGCGGTCGATCAATGATGGAAATTGTCACCGAGTTATTTCTATATGGGGGATGGGTGGTTCCGGAAAGACTACTCTTGCAAAACAGGTTTATCATCACCACGAAATTAGGCATCATTTCGATTCGTTTGCTTGGGTGTGTATATCTCAACGGTGTCAAGTAAGAGATGTTTGGGAAGGAGTTTTACTTAAACTTGTTTCTGCTACCAATAAGCAAAGGAAAGAAATTGTACAATTGAGGGATGATGAAATAGCCAAAAAAATTTATCTTGTGCTACAAGAAAGGAGGTGCTTTGTGGTCCTTGATGACATTTGGAGCATTGAGGCATGGGACTCTTTAAAAGCTGCATTTCCCTACGAGGAAACAAAGAGCAGAATATTACTCACCACACGGAGGGAAGCGATTGCTGCGCATGCTGATCAAAACGGTTTCCTCTATCAACCCTTGCCTCTAAGCGACAATGAAAGTTGGATGCTCTTTGAAAAGATAGCAATTCTGGGTAGGAATCATGATAAAGGTATATATATTTTTTTTCCTTGCTATTAGTCCAAAATTATAAAAACCTTGATGCATTTGACATTTATTTTTTCTTGTGAATTTAATTTCCTCGCTACTTCATTCCCCAACTTACGGCTCCAAATTGCATCACTTTTTGCGAGATTTTAATTATTTTCTCATTGAAACTGTCTTTCGGCGAGGGAAAAAACATTTCTCGCTGAAGATTTCCTCGCTATAGAGGACATTTGTTGTAGTGGCAGTAGCAAAGAAAAAGGAATTAAAGAAACACACATTTCAGTAAAAAACATGTTTGAACAGCAACATTAATCTTAAAACGTCTTAGTTACCCTATTGTTTATACCATATCCAATTGCTATTTGCTAAAATTGAAAATTCTGTTAACTTGGTTTTTTTTTCCTTTTATTGAGTTCAGACTGTGAAATTTACATGAAGATGAAAGAACTAGGTGGGAAAATGCTTCGACATTGTGCAGGTTTGCCATTGGCCATAAAAGTTCTTGCAGGACTTCTAGCTAAAAAAAACACAATCGATGAGTGGGACACAGTGCATAAGAATGTTTACACATACATAAGGCGAGGCAAAGCCCATGAAGAAGAATATGCAGGTACATCGTGGGTACTGGCACTGAGTTACGAAGACTTACCGTATCACTTAAAACCATGCTTTCTATATTTAGGTCATTTTCCTGTGGATTTAGAGGTTTCAGTCAAAAGATTGACGCAATTATGGATAGCAGAAGGTTTTATATCTTTGGCCCAACAAAAACAAGGTTTATTTGAAACAATGGAGGACGTAGCGTATAATTGCTTAACTGAGTTGGTGGAAAGATGTGTGGTTCAAATTGGAGAAAGGGGTTCAATTAGAAAGATTAAAACTTGCCGCATCCATGATCTTATGCGGGACTTGTGTTCGTTAAAGGCGGAAGAGGAGAACTTCCTTCACATTGTCAATTTTTCCGACAGAAACAAAGGAGTTGGTAAAGTTCGCAGACTTGCTATCTATTTGGACGAGGAGGTTGATCAATTGGTTCCGTCAAGAGATGAAGGAAATGACCACCTTAGATCTCTACTATACTTCAGCTCAAAAGAATGGGTGCCAAAAAGTGAAAAACTGTTAGGACCCTTGTTCAAATATTTCAAATTGCTTAGAGTTTTGAAGCTTGAAGATATGGCTGGAGAAGTAGAGCTGCCAACTGCAATTGGGAATATGGTGCACTTGAGGTTTTTAAGCCTGAGGGATAGTGCAATAACACGGTTGCCGTCATCCATAGGGAACTTGGTATGTATGCAAACTCTAGATTTTCATTTCTCATGGTCGTCGGAAGAAACAATTCCAAATGTGATATGGAAAATGGAACAATTGAGGCATTTATATTTGCCCTGGCATTACAGGTCAAGAAGTATGCTAAAACTGTCCACCCTTTGCAATTTGCAAACCTTAACTGGTGTTTCAATTGAGGATTGTGATTTCCGTGATTTCTCAAAATTAACCAATCTTAGAAAATTGGCTATAGGAGTACAGTCAAGACCCTTGGAAAATTTAGAGGAAATCTTGAGATCTACAGGCAGCATGCTTAACCGTCTTCAGTCCTTATATGTGATTCACTATGATGGAGTTCATCGACGCGAGGAGGTTACGCAAATTGTATTATGTTGTCCCCATGTATATAAGTTAGAGCTCTATGGGCCAATCCAAGAGTTACCGGCACAGCTCCAGAACCACCCCAACCTGACCAAAATATCCTTGACTTTCTGTAGACTCAAGCAAGATCAAGTGGCCATCCTAGAGAAGTTGCCAAACGTGAAAACTCTAGTGCTTGTGGCAACTTTCGAGAAGAACACAAAATCACTGGTCTGCTCAAAAGAAGGCTTTCATCGTCTTGAGTTTCTCTCGCTTCGTTATTTGGAAGAAATAGAGGAGTGGAGCGTAGAGGAAGGAGCCATGCCTAATCTGTGCCGATTGAACATTACACTTTGCTATGGATTGAAGACAGTTCCAGAGGGGCTGAGATATATCACCACCCTCAGGGAACTAACCATCGACCGGATGCCTAGGACATTCTACAATAGGCTTCAGGAAGGAGCAGAGGAATTCTACAAAATCAAGCATGTACCGTCGCTTGTATTTGGGGAAATTTTGAGCGATTGAGCCTTGTAAAATAGGTATTTCTTAATCTTGACAAGTCGACGTTAATTACTTCAGTTGTTGAGTTCTTCATTTTCCTGCTTATACTCTGACATGACTTCCTCTCAACTCTTTGAATTCAGTATTGTATTGTTATGTTTCGTAAACTAAACCAACTAACTTCATGAATAGAGTGTTGTCGCGTCTACCACTTCTCTTATTTTTCCGCCCAACTTATATTGATTTGTCATCTACATTTTAGTTATAAGGTGGATGAGCAAATACGACAGGTGGATGAGCATAGCAACACTCTTTCAGTATTATATCTGAATCTTTGTACGAGGGGTTTGATGAACTGGGTTTTGCTTGTGTTTGATATTTGTGATTATATCTGAATTTCTGTACAAAGTGCATGTGTGTGATGAATTAGACAGAATGTTTTCTTATTAACGAAGAGTTAATTTTTCCTACATCGATTGAACTACTGCTACCGCCACAGATTATATTCTTCCTTGATTTCGTAAGTTCTGCATACTTCTAAAACTTAAACACGCTCCTCCCTTTTACTTGCACTATACTGCAGATCAATCGTCATGTCCGTTTATGTGAGTTTCTTTCATTCTCATTTGATCTTCATGACAGTTATCCAGTAAAAGTTAAAACATTTGTACTCAACTACTTTCATCAGCATACCCATTTTACAGTCTCAATTTTCTGCAGACGTAAAAAAAATAAGACGTGCTCATTCAGTATGCAAAATCTAAAAAGAAAGACATGCTCATTCTGTGAAGGAAGCTCCGGCGAACGGTCAAGACTTCATCCCTTTTGTTGCCACCAGCCTCTCGTGTCCTTTCGATCCCTCGAGATGATTGTCGCCTGCATCAAGTTAAAGAATGTTTGCAGCAAAAACCTGTAAGTTGTCAAATGCTCAATAAAATTATAGATTTTAGAAAGGTAACTTAATCTTTAATCGAGATTGTACAGTGATGGTGCTCAAAACAAAATAGATAAATTATTTGTATTGTTCTTTAGGCCTTATAGTTCGTGCAGAGGGGGATTCAAACTTGGGTGTCAGGAGGCAGAGACACTACCATGGCGAGCTGGGATTTTGTTTATCGGCATAATGCTTGTTCGGTGACTTTCAGTTGCTTAGCAGTTACCATGTTCACAGCTGTCGGCTTGATCTCAAGGTGGGAAAGATATCACGAAGCTTATATGGACGCAGACAATTTGGAAAATATTGGACATTCGTAGGCTATTCTTTGTATCTGGTTTAGCAACTTTCCTACGGTTGTTATTCCTAGGTTTAAATTAAATTTGACACGTATGGTTTAAAGATCCGTAGAGGAAACTCTACCATTGTATATACAACACCCGAGGCTGGGAGGCAGCGGGTGGAGGTGGTCGATGGTGGTGTAGAATTTGGGGAGTGATGGATAGAGGCAGCGGGTGGACCGCAGTGAAGTTCGGGTGTAAACGAGGCTGGATTCGGACGAGGTAAATATGACATAGAAAAAATTGCTCATCTTACTTATTTAATTTGTGACATGTGATTTGGACGAGGTAAAACAAAAAGCTCAATGCTAAAAATTGTTCAAAAGCATACACTTGATTTTCGAGATCAAAATTTATAAACACACTACTAAACTTTCAACCCGGAATGAATAGCAACCACTCCTCCAACAAGGTTTTCATATTCAACTTGTTGGAAACCTGCGTCCGCAATCATCGAAGCAAACTTCTCCTGCAATCATAAGATCAATTGTAAGGGAATATAACAAAAGTTACAAGAACTACGAGCAGCATCAATCAAAATGCAGATAATACTTAAATGTATTCAATACTTAAATGTATTCAATACTTAAATGTATTCAATACTGGAATCTGAAAACAAAACCTGTGGGGGGAAACGACGAATACTCTCTACCAAGTACTGGTAAGATTCTCTATCTCCTGCAACGAGCTCTCCCAAGGCGGGAATGACTGAGAATGAGTAATAATCATAGCTGCACGAGGAAATGAGGAAACCTTAAAATTACACGACTAGCAGAAATACACCAGAAAGAAAAACAAGGGTCCATCAAACGGCAACATAGTTGAACATTGATAAATTATCTAGTGTGTGAGTGACTGTCACGGGGCGCTGTGCTATAATTCCAAACAACGTGGCACTGCGTGATTGTCCCTTATGCACCGTTCCCCACCTTAATATGACAATCGTGCCCACCATAACAATCTTTGTCAATGACTCAAATCTCTAGAGTAAAAAATTGTCCTCTAAGCTGGAGTGCACAATAACACTTGTGTGAATATCAATTGACACAACATGCTCATGCCAGTGTGCAGCTAGAAGTGTATGGTGCTTGTGAAAATAGAAAAAATCAATTAATGTCAAATTCAATGGAGCATTTGTTTTTCGTTCTGCTTTCCTGGGATAAGGAACTTCAACATAACATTTGGAGCAAGCAGCTGGATTAATGTTAAACTTTCATAACAAAAGGATAAAATATGAAAATAATTTTAAAAAAAAATATCCAAGAAATATCTATGCTGCTGGCAGACCATGAACCTATAATATTGCCTGTACAAATATGATGTGTCCCTAATAACTAAAATGAGATTCCCTCATAGGTTAGAAAGTGCGAATTTAACCAACTAAAAGTGTCAAATACTTACAATTCTTTGAATACAGGAATGTCTACATGGCTGAGTTCAAGGCACAGGAACCTTCCTCCACGCTTTAGCACTCTATTAACGAAATCATAAAGAGCAAACAAGATGAGTGTAACAAATTGACAAATTACTTTAACGCCTCTTCCTGCAAAAATACATAACAGCCTACTCATAATAAAAATGACCAGCATAACGTAACATTAGCACAGAAACTTATATCACGAATGCAGAGCAGATTTTAGATAGATTGAGCTGTAGAAACAGCCTAGAAGAAGATTATTTCACAGGTTTTGCTACATGTATTAGTAGCATCAGCATAAGTCAGTTATATACCTCTAGTTTCATTTTGGTCAAGTTATATACTGGTAGTTTCATCTTCCTGTTCATCCCCTCAGTTATATATCACCTTTTTAGCTTCGAAGTTGGTTGTTTAGAACTGCTTGTGCACACAAATAGCAATATCTGTCACGAGCTTCGACCCCACACTAATAAAAAATGACTCAGGTTTTCAGCTGGTTCGTTCTACTTACTGTAGCTCTAGATATTGGTTCTTGGCGTGTATCAGTTTTAGCGCATCCACATAATTGTTTAAAAGGGAACACATCCATATACCAAATGTAATGGAAACCATTTTACATATTTCTATTCTTCTTTATGGAAAAGCAAAGAATATATGAACAATAGTCGGAAAAATGTTTGGAAGTGTGCCTTGTTGCCTATAACATCTAACAGAGACAGCAAGGCGGAAATTGGCATGTCTCACAATCCATCTTAAAAGCTTCAGCATGAGAATAACTAATTTGAGAAAACCAAAATAGCAGTCACAAGGATGGACAATTTAACTACTCAAGCTGTATTACTAGCGCTATCAATGCAAAAACAAGAATGAAATACTACAGCCGATGTGCTTAAAATTATTTGAGATAAGTTACTTATTCAACAGTTCATACAGAGGGAGTGATAGCCTATCAATTCTTCATGCATGCCTAAAGAAGTTATGCCACACTCGTATATAGGGAGTGATAGCCTATTTAGAGAGACCATTTATGGTGATAATTTGCCTTGCCTTATTATTAACTGTTAGTATCTGTTAACCAGTACAGAGGTTTGACCACCTTACCGATAGGCTTCAGACAGCACTTTCTCTATGTGTGTAACATTCCTAATTCCAAATGCAATTGTGTAACCATCCATTGTATTATCTCCAAAAGACAAGGCTTCTGCGTCTCCCTCCACCCATAGAAGGGATTTGTCTTCTCCAATACCTATAAATTTCAGTACACGATTGTACATTTATAAACAAAAGTACAATTTGTTTGTCCAAAATGTAAGGAGAATGCCTAATGCAACCTAAGTCAAAGTCACAGCATTATCTTACCTCTCTCCAATGCCCGTTTTTTACCAACATTCAACATGTTAGGGTTTATGTCAGATACATAAATCTTAGTTTCTTCTTGTAAATCATCTTCAACAACATCTTGCATAGCTCTACGTCTGACGCTGTTTACAGAGTCTAGTATTCTGAAGGCAACATCACCTGACAAAATAAAATTACCAGTAAGATTGACATATACAATTAGAAGATTAAGAGCATTAAATTAGGTTAGACCAAAACAATTGATTTCTGTATTGTTTCAGACAAGGAAACAAATTGTCTTATGAATTACAACTTTACAAGTTCTTTATTTTATTTTTACATCTGGCAGATGCACTCCAGCACCCAGCAGGTAACATACCTGCAAGATCACCATCCACTCCATAATATATGATGGGAATCATGGGATGGTGTCATTTGCGCCCAACGGCAATTTTAGTCCATTTTGGCCTGAGGGCAATTTTGCCTAACTTCTTATTCTCAAATTAGAACATATAATTCTTGTGCAGAATGATTCTCCTTTTTATTTTGTCGGCTAACTTCATCCTTAGCCCACTCCATACGTCAGATCTCTTCTCAACCCAAACTAGATTTCATATTTTATGATAGGCATGTAAGTTCTATTAAAATGCCCAAAGCTGGGCCCAGGTAACCAACAGTATACAAAAGTTGGACAATGTAAAAAATTCAAACTGGGTTACATACTTGGACCTCCTCCTTTCGCAAGGAGATAAGTGCACATATCAGCCTAAATCTGGGTTTCTCTAAAAAAAATTTGGCAGCAACTTGCATTTCGAATAATTTGAATCCAGACAAGACGGTAGCATCATGTTGTCAAGATATAGTTGGTAATTGATACCACTTGTTACTTCTTAGAAAAATACCACTTATTATTATCTCGGACAATAAATCTACCAGATATAATACATGTGTCCTAAAGGCTTATGGTCCACATATTTGACAAATTTACTGCAGTAAAAAAATGCATATCACAAGCTTTACCTGTCCCACCAGCCACATCAAGATGCTTCATTCCAGGAAAAGGATTCAATTTGGAAACTAATCTGAAAAGAAAATTGGGCATTATATAGAGCAGTGTAAAAAGTCAAAGTGCTAACAACATGCTCAGTTATAAAAGAAAAGAAACAGATGAAAGAAAAAAGGATTAAAGTAAATCTTTAAGAGGCTTACCTATCCTTCCATAATCTGTGCAATCCTGCACTCATCACATCATTCATTAGATCATAGTTCGAAGCAACATTGCTGAAGACATTACCAACCATTCGACTTTTTTCCTCTTCCCTTACTTCTTTAAATCCTGCAAAGGAAACACTTAACAACTATAATTTATCAACCAACTGAACCAAGGTAATGATTTGTAGAACACTATCCGTGATACACCAAAATATTTGACGTTTCTAAACACTCATATTCTGTACACATCACACTAACCACTACGCCCTTTTTCATAATAAATACACATTGAAATCTACACGATCATGCACACACAAAGTGAGAGTAGGCAGAGAGAGGGACTAACCAAAGCTTGTAGCATGTGAATGCAATAGAGCCGCAGGAGAAAACTTGGGTAATAGTTTACTCCCTAAGTTCCTCGTCAGTGTTCTCAAGGCCATAACTGTGTTTCTGTAAAAAAAATTTTGTAAATAACAATCATACAATGTTAAATCAAATGCTTGAAAGCATTTTTATAAAGAATAAAGTGAACACAAAATGTTCAAACGGAAATCGAAATTGGGCAGCAATTGTTATGAAGGTGCATACACGAATCTCATGGAACATTGTTATATCCACCATCCATGAATGCACTCATATTATCATCCTCATGAAAATGGCATGTTCAAAGATGCAATCCATGTAAAAAGGAAACTAAAACGACATCAAAACTTATTCATAGATAATGAAAGTGTGTAATTGTGTCCGAAAAATTCATTTACGTTATCGTTATATTAAAGCAACTAATGATACAAAATAAGTAGCAAGTATATTAAAGAAGCTTAAAATTTGGGTAAGCACTAACAAGGACAGTATTACATGACTTCATTTTTCCATTCATTCCAAATGTAGCTCGTAAAATTTCGAGCACACAAACGACTGAACGAGTCAAGTGAACAATAACCTAACTTGGCGACGGTACAAAGAATATGTAAACCCTAATAAAGTCGAGGACATTGTATCATGAAAAAATAAAACTAAAGACTGGAAATTACCATAAGCACTAAAAAACTTGTTTTCGTCTGTTTTCTCAGGGATCAAACAGAAAGATTAAAACTTTTATGATAATCATAGATATTATTATTTACACAAATATTTCCAATTGGAAAAAGAAAAAGCACAAGAACAAGCAATCAAGGACAAAATAAAAAAGTAAAGATTGAATCAATATTAATTAATTTGGGTATTATTTGCTTTCATTCAAAAATTAGAGAAGTGAATTTGTAGCCTGCCCTGTCAAGTTCTCAACCAGTATCAATTGAGAGAGAGAGAGAGAGGACTCACCGACAGGAAAAGCGAGCAAGCAGAGGTCACGGGCAACAAAAAAGTCAGTTTTGCTGGAGGACTTGAGATAGAGTAGACGAAGATGACGCCGGAGAAGAGCAAGCGACGCTGCAACGAAGATAAAACCCCCTTTTCAGTCCAATCTCCTCTTTTAATCCCTCATCCAAACACACCCTAAATTTGGCATCGCAGATTTCGAACAACTAATTGATACGCTAAATAACCAAAAAACTATAGCGATTAACATCTGCCCGTCTAGCTCAGTTGGTAGAGCGCAAGGCTCTTAACCTTGTGGTCGTGGGTTCGAGCCCCACGGTGGGCGTTTTTTATCGTTTTCTTTTGAAACAAAATTTTTTCAAGTGTTATTTTTCCTAAGGAGGAATTTGCACAAACACCACCTGAATTTTTAGGTGTGTGCGTGCATTTACCACCCAAACTTTAATTGTGGTGCTAATTTGCAACCTTCGGCTATTTCAGTTAACATCACAAGAATGTGTGCCAAAATGTGCGTATCCTAATCCATATATAGACGATTCTTGAAAAAGGTTTTGGATTTGAATGTTTTTTGGTAGAAATAATCTTTGAGGAAGGGCTAAAAGTAGACGATTGGATTGTTGAAATACATTATAAAGTGGACTCTTAAAAATGTGTCTAAATATGCATATGACCCTCGATTCTGACCCATATATAATATGTGTGAATATATTAATTTGGACGACTGACAATAAATGAGTCCAAATGAGCTCACGCAGAATTGGGTCATTAATCACCAGTTAGTTTACCCACCCACTTTCACCACTCCTCTCTCTTTCTCTTTCCTTTCTCTCTTTGCTTCTCTCGATCCCTCTATTGCAGATGGATCACAAACCACCACCACCACCCCTGCTCCATCGTTGTTGTCACATCCCAGTACCTTCGTCGCCGCTACAGTCCTAACTGCCGATCCCATTGAACCTAGCACTGGCGACTATAGAGAAAAATAAAATCCTAGCTGCCTTTGAATTCTATCACCCTCCAGACTTTTGCTTCAAGTCAAAGCTCAGACTTCAATGCAGACAAGGAAGAAATTTTTGGCCAGTTATCCTCAGGAAACTTACACCTGCCACACCCCCTATGGCTGCACGCCAGGTGTTGTGGAACCAAAAATAATTCCAAAAATGGTGAAACTGACACGTGGACTATTCCTTAAGTAATGCTGAGATTGCCTCTATTAAATGGCGAAGTTCACATCTTTTTTCACACGCTGCTCAACCATCAAGACACCCTGACCTGCTGACTACGATTTCTCTAAGCTCCGCTGCACGTTGGCAAGGAGATAATTATGAGGAAATTAAGGAGGAATTAATTACTAAGTTCTCTCCCTTAGTTTCCCATTTGAAGACTAATTCCTTTATTCAAGGAATCCTCATCCTATTTAATTAGGATTTTTCAAGGATAACTCCAAGATATTATTTTATTAAATATATCTTTGGCAATAATTTCTCCATCCATCCTACGGATAACATTCATTGGCCAACTGGAAGCTGACATGTGGGGTAGTCCTACATCCATGGCCGTCCACTCTCCCTATAAATACCCCAATCTCCACCACATTTTGGTAAGTTTTTGCTACACAATCAAGCCCTAAACTCTCTCTTTTCAAAGAAACTGACTTAGGCATCGGAGATCCATTGGCCAACCCCCCCCCCCTCCCCCCACCTAGGTGGTGTGCGTGGTCTTGACCTTGATCAAAGGTGTTTTCTTGTTTTGTAGGTGCATGATCGTCAAATTATCAAGCAGTAGATTTTTGCATAGACATATTACCTCAATTTTCAAATTAAGGATTCAATATACACAAATAACTTAGCGTTTTGGCATGCGCTCTACTCATGCCAGTTGACTTTCTCAGATAATCTCTCATTCTCACATGAGTGTTACCAATTTTTTTGATGGCTTATTTTTAGCAATGACACCTGTACTCTTAACCACTTTACTCTCTACACTCTATATTGTCTCACTTTACCACCTACACTCTTCCTCCGTGTCCCACTTTACTCTTTACACTCTATATTGTCACACTTTAACACCTGCACTCTTTGTTAATGCCATACTTTACCCTATTCCGTCAAATAAGTTATGAAGGTTGTTAATTGTGCTAATGTGGTATGGACAATTTAGTCTTTTCAACTATATTGGTGGGTTAAACCTTTGCAAAAGGGATCCAAAAACTTAGAAATTGACTCGCAAATCTTGAATTCAACATTCTCTTTTTTTTCTTCTTAATATGGAGAAATCAAACTATAATTTGAGTTTAACCCACCTCCCTTTACCAATGGGTTTCACTAACACACTACAAAAAAAAACCACTGTAGCAACAAAGACTCGGCTAAAATCCAATTTCGTCCGGAGGTTTGTTGTGAAAAGCTCGTCGCTCTAGAGTTTAGGTGACAAAATTTGGGCAGTTCGTTGTCTAAGATGTGTACCGACCAGGCCTAGGCTACTGAATGATTTCGTGGGCTAAACTTGCATGACAAATCAGTTGTCGTTTAAACATTAGTTAGCTGACGAACTGATTTGTCGTCTAAGTGTTAGTTAGCTGACGAACCATTTTGTCGTCTAGGCGTTCGCTAGCTGACGAACCTTTATGTCGTCCAGGCGTTAGTTAGCTGACAAACATTTTTGTCATTACAATTCTTAACCCACAAACTGCTTCTTGGGCAAGGCGACAATAAGGTTTGTTGTGAAGATTTACTCGATGAAGTTCGTTGTCGCTAGAGTTTCCAGGACGATACAATATGCTGTCACATAACCTTTAGCCAACGATTTGGTTGGTCGGCTAAATCTCTTTTAACCAACAAAACATCCAATTAATAAAATCTTGACGACAAATTTCAATTAGTTTTGTCGTCTTAGTTTCTCATGGAGTTTATTTTGTTAATTAAACAGTAGAATGGGAAATGTGCCAAATTAATTTTTAAAACTAGCCACATACATAACTAATACTAAAACAAGACTGATACGATATTGAAGTGTACAATATTATCATCATACAAAAATATAAGGTGAGCATCCCAAAAGTATAAACCCTAAACAGTGAGTGTGGTTCATAAATCAAAACAATCTAACTGAACATCGATCTAAATCTCACTAAAAAACAAAATCACACCATAAAAGAAGCGTGGTCCTTGTTCTCACCATCATGTTGATTGGGCTGCGGCGGCGATGGTCCAAACGTGGGTGGTGGAGGCATTACGAACCTAGGAATGTTAAAGATTGCAAGAATCAAGGATGAGGATTTGGTCTTATAGCAGCTGTATAGGAAAGTATCAATGTAATATTTAGTTTCTCTTCTTGTAAGTCAACTTATTATTACCTAGTTTAGCATGCACTCGTGTATATAAATGTATGTTGCATATTTCATTAGAGAATCAATCAATAGAAAACCTAATTGGTTTTTCTACATGGTACCAGAGCACTAATCTTGGGACCAAAGAAAACAACAAACCCTAGCTGCCTATAATGGCAGAGAACGATGATAAACTCAAACCCTCTGATTCAACGAAGGCAACCATGTTCGACGTTAATCATTCTTATTACCTGCATCATTCCGATCAGCCAGGAATGATGCTCGTTTCTCAACCGCTTACTCCAGACAACTACAACACTTGGAGCAGGGCGATGATCAGTGCATTGAAAGCCAAAAACAAACTTAGTTTTGTTGATGGATCTTTCAAGCAACCAGAACAGAAGGTTGCTGCAGCAGACTTGCATCAGTGGGATCGGTGTAATAGCCTGGTTAAAACATGGCTGGTAAATTCAATATCACCAGAACTTCAGTCGAGCGTCATTTACTATGACCTTGCGTACCAAGTTTGGGAAGATTTGAAAGAACGTTTTTCTCAAACAAACAACATGCAGTTGTACCATATTGAAAGTGCAATTCATGATTGTGTCCAAGGAGCAATAACTGTAAGTTCCTACTTCACTAAACTCAAGGCGTTGTGGGATGAGAGAGATGCCGTGATTAGCCTACCTGATTGCGACTACAACACTTTGCAACATGTATTGGCATTCCAGCAAAATCAAAAGGCAATTAAATTTCTTATGGGACTTAATGAAACATTCAGTGCAGTGAAGGATCAAATTCTGTTGATGGATCCACTCCCTCCTATCAACAAGGTATACTCCCTTGTGTTGCGACATGAGAAGCAGCACAACACCACCACAGGGAAAACACCGATTCAGGAAGCTGCTGTCTTTGCTGCGAAAGGACCAAACTCTAGCAAGAAGGGTGCTGATATGAAGTGTACTCGTTGCAACAAAGATAATCACACCTCTGAAAATTGCCGTGCCCATTTGAAGTGTGATTATTGTGGATGGAAGGGTCATACGACAGATTATTGTCGAAAGCTTAAAAGGACAGATCCAGAGCAACAAAGAAGTAACTCTAAACAGCAGCGGCCAAGAGGAAATAACGTTTCAAGCAACCATGAAAGGCAAGATTTGGGAAATTCTTTTCTTTTTACACCTGACCAATGCAAGCAGATCTTGACCATGCTCAATGGCAATAAGGCCAAGGCAAATAACGTTGGTAAAAATTCCTCTCTCAACAGCAGAGGCAGAAAATAGAGCCATGGCATCTACATGTTGTGAGATAACTTGGTTGAAGTATGTGCTTAATGATTTGTGTGTCAATCACTCACAACCAGTTATTTTGTTTTGTGATAACCAAGCTGCACTTCATATTGCATCCAACCCCGTGTTCCATGACAGGACAAAACATATCGAAATCGATTGTCATTTGGTCCAAGAAAAGATACAAGAAGGAGTTGTCAAAACTGCCCATGTACGAACTCTACAACAATTGGCAGATTTATTCACCAAGGCACTGAGTACCTCCCAGTTTGAAAGTCTTCTTAGCAAGTTGAGTGTAATCAACATACACTCCAACTTGAGGGGGAGTGTTAAAGATTGCAAGAATCAAGGATGAGGATTTGGTCTTATTGCAGCTGTATAGGAAAGTATCAATGTAATATTTAGTTTCTCTTCTTGTAAGTCAACTTATTATTACCTAGTTTAGCATGCACTCGTGTATATAAATGTATGTTGCATATTTCATTAGAGAATCAATCAATAGAAAACCTAATTGGTTTTTCTAAGCTTGTAACTTCTGCAATAATCCAATGGTAGAATTGGAAGAAGACACCCCTGGCTCTCAACGTCGCCCTTTACCCACCCACAGATCTGACATTCTAGCTTAGCGCCCAGCATAGATGTCATGATGTTCAATCCAACATCAACATACGGCACAATGATTTCTTCCAATGGTGTATTCTCGGGATAGTGTCCACCAAGTCTTTAAGATACCCTTCTTTGCCAACATCTCATCCTTCAAAACAATAAAAAAAGATCTTTTTTTTTTTTTTTAACTCGAGACTTTCATAGGTAAGACAAAAGAAAAAATTGATGAAGATGACTATGGTAGTTTGTCAAACTCATCAAACGAGTCAATAAAAATCTAATAGACCAAACGAATCGAAATGAAAACAATCTATTAACATAACTAATATGTAATTTTGATACTTGCTAACAAAATATTGAAGCATCACCAACATGGTATTAGTAAGAGGGAATGAGTCCTTTCATGCATGTAGTTCACTAGTTAAAAAAGTTAAAAACCTGTGCATTTGCGTGAAGAGTTTAGCACCTTCCTCACTGGCAATGCAGGTTCAAACTTTTTGTTCCCCACCCATAGTGAAATAGAAGAGCAAAAAAACATTAAGACATAGTAAATAAACGAAAAAAATCATACAATTGGAGAGAGAAAAAATTCGTATTTAGTTATTTTAGAGTGCATGTTTTGAGAGAGTACAATCACATTCAGTTTACATAGGCCATGACAAGAAATATTGGAAGCTATAGTATTGTTGAAATCATCTTATCGGGTTAGTCTTATATTCGTCGGGATGGTCATCTCATCGGGTTAGTCTTATATCCGTCGGGATGGTCTTGTATCCATCGGGTTAGTCTTGTGTTCATCGGATAAGAGCTAGGGTTGTAGGTCTTTATCTCCTCTAGCTAGCTTAGTACTAGGTCTCTGGGTTAACCACCTGCGCACTCATATTTGGTGGTTGTTTGTCTTGTAATTCCAAAACCGAAATTAGGGCCTGGGTTAAGGGTGAAGGTCCATGGCTTGTTACCATTGAACCTTAGCTTGCTATGTAATCCTCTATATATGTCTCTTCCATTGTACTTACAATTTATGATGAAATAATACATTCAATATCAAAATTTTAACATGGTATTAGAGCGGGAATCTTAACCGGTCCTGCTTCTGTATATCTTCTTCATCTTCGTTGCTAAAAAGGCGGAAGAAAAACCTTTCAACATAGAGGTTGAGAGTTCTCAAGCTGCCAATGCTTCAGCCATGCCTGAAGCAGATGTCAATCCAAATCCAAACCAACGATTGAGTTCCGTATTACTGAACGAGTTCAATTATCTTCCTTGGTCAAGAGCCATATCTCTAGCTCTCGGTGGTAGATCAAAGTTGAACTTCATCAATAAAAAAAATGAAGCTCCAGATGTCTCTTCGCCAAGCTATGAAACTTGGGTGTCACAAGACCAACTTGTCATGTCGTGGCTCCTCAACTCCATGGAACCCAGAATAGCTGAAATATTCATTGATTCTGAGTCTTCACATGTTCTTTGGAATGATGTCAAAGACGTGTATGGGAACCTGAATAATGCAGCTCGAGTGTTTCAACTTAAAAGAGATCTGGCAAGCTTGGGGTCTGAGTATAAGGGATCTCAAAAACTGAATCGTAATACACACAGGGCCAACCATGCATCTGACACTCTCAAGAGCTTCACAGCAAATCCAACTGCACTCATGAGTGAGTTTGCAGCATACTTACAAAGCAAGAAAGAAGGGATTGGAAGTGATCAGTCTGTCAGCTTTGGAGACGAAAGCTCAACAGCTTTGTTCAGCAAGTTTGCTGGATTTTTGGCAGAAAAAGAACGCATACCTAAAGAAGACATCCCAGGTATCTTGAATGCATTCAAAACTGCTCTTAATGTAAATATGTTGCATGATTTTTGGGTTGTTGATTTCGGTGTCACAGATCACATGACCAACCATGTTTCTAAGTTTCATAATTTTGAAAATTATCAAAACCTTCTCTAGTTTCAACTGCAAATGGTGAGAGTGTCAAAGCTTTAAGCAAAGGGAAACTCAGCTTAATGTCAGACAATTGATTCAGTAGCCTTATACATTCCTTCCTTTCCATTTCAACTCCTATCTGTAGGAAGAATGACCAATACCTTGAATTGCTTAGTCATCTTCTCTTCTCACAATGTCATTTTTCAAGATTGTGTCACCAAGAAGGCGATTGGTGAAGGATTTTACCTAGATGGTCTCTATTACCTATCAAAGAGCAGTCCAAGAGGGTTCCAAGCCAAGTCCAATTTATCCCAAAATAATCAATCGTGGCATCAACGATTAGCACATCCTTCTCAACTTGTTTTGTCTACATTATTTCCAAACTTAGGGAAAGATTCAATCTAATGTGAAACCTGTCATTTATCCAAGGCCACTAGAGTCTCCTTTCACTCATCCTTATCTAGGGCTAGTAAGTTGTTTGAATTTGTTCACTCAGATGTATGGGGACCAACTTGTGAATCTTTTGATGGTTATAAGTATTATGTAATATTTATTGATGATTTTTCTAGAGCCACATGGTTGTATCTGTTAAAGTCAAAGAGTGAAGTAATGGATGTGTTTAAAAATTTTAACAATCTCATTAAGAACCATTACTCTTCACAAATCCAAACCCAAAGATCTGATAATGGCACCGAATACATGTCCCATGTCATGTCACAATATTTGAGCAATCATGGTATCATGCATCAAACAAGTTGTGTTGGCACACCCCAACAAAATGGGGTATCTGAAAGGAAAAATCGTGACATACTTGAAAAAATAAGAGCATTAATGTTACAAATGAATGTACCAAAGAGATTTTGGTCCCAAGGAGTCATGGCTGCTATCTACATTATCAATCGACTTCCTAGTTGATTTTTGGAGTTCAAATCACCCTAGAAGTTATTAAAGGGAGGAAAATTGATCTTTCACATCTATGAGTCTTTGGTTGTGTATGCTTCACTCATGTCTAACCACACCATCGAGATAAATTGGATCCTAGAGCACTCAAATGTATTTTTCTTGGTTATTCATCAACTCAAAAGGGATATAAGTGCTATGATCCCCAGTTGAGAAAGATGATTGTCTCTAAAGATGTGCGTTTCCATGAAACTAATCTTTTTTTTAGCAAGTCTCTTGATAACACAAGACAGGGGGAGTGTATGTTTGATCTGCTCCTTCTACCAAAAATCGAGCTCAATGCACCAAGTGCTTCAACAAGAAGAAGTATCAGTAATGATACATCACCTGCACCACTAACCGAGAACAGCAGTGAAGGCACTTGTCTAGAGCAAGATGGTGATGGATGCAATGCATCATCTGCACCAATAACCGAGAACAGCAATGAAGGCACTTGTCCAGAGCAAAATGATGATGGATGCAACCAAGATAATCTTCAAAGTGTAGCTGATAGGATGAACGAATGTGAGATACATGTCTCGGCACCATGACGCAATCCTCTGCGTGACAGACATCCTCCTACAAGATTTCAAGATTTTGTCACATACAAATCCAAACATCCAATATCCAACTGTGTGTCGTACCAAAAGGTGTCCTCATTGCATGCTGTTTTTCTTAGCACTATTTTAAGTCACAGTGAGCCTCAATCCTTTCATGAGGCTAACAATCACAATGTGTGGCAAGAAGCAATGCAAGAAGAACTCAAAGCATTGGATCAACACAAAACCTGGAGTCTCACCAAACTTCCAAAAGGAAAAAAGGCAGTTGGTTGCAAATGGATCTATAAGATCAAGTTTAATGCAGATGGTTCAATCGAGAGGCATAAAGCAAGATTGGTGGGTCGGGGATTCACTCAAACATTTGATGTTGATTATAAAGAAACATTTGCACCAATTGCCAAAATGAACTCAGTGAGGGTTCTATTGTTAGTTGCTGTTAATAAATGTTGGTCCATGTACCAAATGGATGTGAAGAATGCATTTCTACACGGTGATCTTGAAGAGGAGGTCTATATGAAGTTGCCACCAGGACATCCTCAAAGCCATGAACCTGATTTAGTGTGCAAATTGTGCAAATTGCACAAATCGATTTATGGCCTGAAACAATCTTCTCGAGCTTGGTATGCCAAACTATGTTCAGTTCTTAATAGTGTTGGTTTCACAAGAAGCAATGCCGATTCATCCTTGTTTGTTTGTACTGGTGTTGCGGGAAAATTGGTGGTGTTGATATATGTGGATGACTTGATAATCACAGGGGACAATGCTGATGATATTTCCAAACTCAAACAGTCACTCCAACAAAGGTTTGCAATCAAAGACCTTGGGGTGTTGAAGTATTTTCTTGGAATAGAAATGGCAACTTGCCACAAGGGACTGTTTCTTAACCAACGAAAATACATCATGGACTTACTCAAGGAAGCAAAAATGAGTGATGCTAAGCCTGCCATTACTCCACTCGATTGCAAGCTCAAACTTGACTTGGGAGGCACACCACTCTCAGATATCAGCCACTATCAAAGATTGGTTGGTAAGTTGATTTACCTCATAATTACCAGACCTGATATAACATATTCAGTAAGTATTGCCAGTCAATTCATGCACTGTCCCACAATCTATCATTTAAATCTCGTCAAGAGGATCTTACGATACTTAAAAGGTTTTGTGGGTCGTGGTATCATCATGAAAAAGAATGAAAATACCCAAATCATGGGGTACTGTGATGCGGATTAGGCAGGAAATGCAATTGATCGTAAGTCCACAACTAGTTATTGTACTTTTGTTGGTGGAAACCTAGTTATGTGGAAGAGCAAAAAACAAACTGTCATTGCAAGATCAAGTGCTGAAGTTGAATATCGTGCCATGGCATCAATTGCGTGTGAGCTGATATGGCTCAAGGGACTTTTGTGTGATCTGGGTATGTTCAAGGATCAACCAATGAACTTATTTTGTGACAATCAGGTTGCCATGCACATAGCCTCTAATCCTGTGTTTCACGAGAGGACGAAACATATCGAAGTTGATTGTCACTGACACACCCCACCCTCGATACCCACGTGGATACCGAGTGCGAGCGCCGGCCGACACTCGTAAGTGACGGGGAAGCCATTAAATGCATGACAAATACTTGGTAGAAACGAAATTAAGTTGTATTAAACGTTGCGGAAATCAAATGTCAATTTGCATATGGTTCGAGCGTACTAATTCTGAAAACAAATGAAATAAAAATGTTGAGTCAAGTTCCTAAAATCTCTATCCATAACAGGATGGATATTATTATAGAAATTGAATAACAGAAAAGATAAATCCCTACATGGTTGGGATATCCGATCGCAGCCGCCACGTAGAAGTCTCGACCTCGCCGATGCTATCTCACTATGTCCCGGCGGCGCAAAAACAAAAGCGTGAGGGACAAAAATCAAAGTTTTCGCAAAACCTTTTCTTTTCGTAACATATTAACCCCTATTTGGAAATCCACTCCTGAAACATACTAACATACTATAGTTCAAAAGGTACTTTGTGAGTATACTCCAACATATCAAATGTAAAATATTCATAAACCACATTTCATAATTTAAACATAATATATCACGGGAAACCAACACAAGGTAAATGCGATCACCCATGTACTGTTGAGGAACAAACTCCTCTCAATCACCGTACAAGCACTTTACGTTATCCACTAATTTGTACTCCTAGTACCACACACATGTAAGCACTTCAGCCAAGCAGCCACAAGCCACACCCTGAGTCCTTACGTAGTGTGGCCTTCCCCATAAACAACAATAAACGTAAGACAAGCTTGCACTAAGGTATTTACCTGACACCCTCGGAGTACAAAGGCGTGTGACCCAAACATGTGAGACTTGTCCTATGGCCATGAGAACGGTACTAAGCAACGTAGTGAAAGCATACCTAGTGTGTTTGAAAACATACATACATACCATGTGTATGTATACATAAACAATACCCATATATCATACTCCCAAATATTTATCATTGCATAAGTAAATCCTTTCCCAAAACCATATCAAAAATATCGTTTAATATTTATGCAAAGTGCAAATCATAGCATAAACCATTTCATAACATATATTCATACTTGATAAATAGTCTCAATCACTAATTAAAATCCATTTCCCAATATAAATACCATAATAGAACAAATATGGTTGCATAAATAATTATCAACAAGTATATATATATTTATAAATAAATATATATAATAATCATGCGCGAAAACCATTTTAAACCATAAATAAATCACTTTCATAAACATTTTCAATCATAAAAACCATCGCATAAAAACAAAATGTCCACTCACGTATTCTAGAGTGAAATCTCCCCCGGCCGTTGTCCTCCCGGGTGTGCTGAGCCGAAGAATTACCTATTTAAAGTTAGGAATAAATTAGGACATCCCTAAAATAATTAAAATTAAGCCCTAAAGAAGAACCCCCCAAAAATAATACTATTGTAGCGAAAACGACTCGAAAACGATTTCCGAGCCCGAAAACCCTACCGCCGCCGCCCACCCGCCACGGCGCGGCTGCTGCGGCGCCGCCGCACGCGCCGGGAAACGGTCGGAAAACCGCTCTCCACGCGCCGGAAACCTCTCACGCGCCGCACGCGCTGCGCACGCGCCGGAAACCCCTGACGCGCCCCACACGCGCGAAACCATCCCACGCGCCGCCACGCGCCTGGGCGAGTGGCTTCACGCGCCGGCACGTGGTCCCACGCGGGCCGGCACGTGTCGCACGCGCCGGCACGTGGTCCCACGCGCCGGCGCAAGTCCCCCACGCGCGTCACGCGCCCCACGCGCCCGCCGACGCCACCCCACGCGGCCGACGCCGCCCACGCGCCCCACGCGCCGTCGACGCGCACCGTTAAGTTTAACGGAATATACTCGCTGCTAGGGAATATTCCGTTACCGTTAACGGAATATTCCCTCTCCTCCTTCCTCTCGCCGGTCGCCGAGAGCTCCGCCGCCGCCGCCGGCTCGGCTCGCCTAATCCGGGAATTTTTTAATACCGATTAAGTCCCAAACTTCAAAAAATTGTGATCTTCTCGCATTCTTGTCCAAAATTGACGTGCCATATATCAAATTGAAGGTATTGAAGAGTAGAATATTTTATACCTATTTGAGGCCGGAAAAGTGGCCGGAGATGGCCTGAAATTGGCCGGAAAGCTTCGGGAAACCCTAATTCCGTCTCCTTCAATACCGCACCAAATTTGACGTATTTTATATTTAATTGAAACCTACTCAAACCAACAAAGCCAATGGTAATGGTCTCGAGGCTTACCTTGGTCCGGTTTGCACAGAAATGGACGGACAAGCTTGCCCAAACCGCCCGACCCGCTTGAACGCTGCTCGAGTTTGAGATTCCAAGATCGGGCGCTCCCGTCCAAAATGACGAGAGGATCACGTTGGTATGAATTTTGGGCGAACGGCTTGGTGGTTTTGTGATTCAACAAGGATTAGGGTTTGTCGGTTCGTTGTTTGGCTTAGAGAGAAAATGGGAGAGAAAGAGAGAAAAACGTGCGTAAAATGTGGGGGGAGGGGCTGGTCGCCGTGGCAACAGCCAAAAACCCTAATTCCCACACACGGAGTGGAAAATTACCAAAATGCCCCTACACTTTAAAGCTTCTCGTAAAACGTTCGTTTGAACTCCGAATTGAGTTCCCGTTTGCGCCCACGCGTCGTGTCGATGAGTGCCATCAAGAATATGTAAAGAAATAAATTTTTAGAAGTCGCCAATGAAAGTCAACAAAAAGTCAACATTGACCCTAAAAAGGGTATTTTGGTCATTTCACATAAATTTTGGGACGGGTTGTAACAATCTACCCCTTAAATAAAATTTCGTCCGCGAAATTACAAACAAAATACTAGAATAAATGCGGACATCGCGCCGCATATGCTCCGCCTCCCAAGTAGCCTCCCCTACCCTGTGGTTACTCCAATCGAACCTTCACCGCAGGTATCACCTTGTTCCTCGAACCTTATCTTTCTCGTCCAAAATCTCCACCGGTTCCTCCTCGTAACTCAACCTCTCATCCAACCGCAAGGGTTGCGGCCGAAGTACAAGTGAGACTCGTGTGGTACATACTTCCTCAACATAGAAACATGGAAGACATCACGTACCCGAGATAATTCTCGCCGGCAAAGCTAACCGATATGCAATCGCGCCCAACACGCCCCACACAATCTCATAAGGACCACAATGTATCGGGACTCCGCCCACCCCGCTTACCGACCCTCACCACACCCTTCCAGGCGACAATCTCAAGAATACAAAATCACCAACCGCATACTCGCTGGGCCCTTAGAGTGTTTGTCTCGCTATACTCTTCATCTATCCTCGTCGCTCTGAAGACTGAAGCTTAATCACTCCTGGAGGAACTTCTTCAGATTCTTCCAGCCCACTCACTCCTGGCCCCTCCAGCGGTTTCGCTCCCTAGCCCTCCTCACCCAACATAATGGGGTTCTACACGCCTTACCATACAATGCCTCAAAAGATGCCATACCAATACCGGAGTGAAAAACCGCAGCATGCAAACTCAATCAACGCCAGTGATCATCATCCCAACTTCCCTCAATTGAAGGACCGAAACTCTCAACATGTCCCCTCCAAGGTCCGACCGCCCTCTCATCGACCATCTCGTTCGTGGGTGGAAAGCCGTACCGCATGCAAGCTCTCTGCCTCCCCATAGCCTCCGAAATGCCTTCCGTAATTTGGAAAGGAACCCTGATCTCTATCCGATATGAGATGGAACCGGTACCCCATGGAGTTTTAACAATCTGGTCAATGAACATCTTCGCCAATTTATTCAACTGTAATCCCGACGAATTGGCAAGAAATGAGATGTCTTCGCGCCGGTCGACGATCACCCAAATACCATCACACTTTGCTCTAAGTAGCGTAACTCCAAACACAAAAGTCCATGGGTAACATTCTCCCATTTCCAAAACTGGAATAGTAGGTTTCCCGCGATAACCCCGAAGGCTTCCTTCGCCTCCGCCTTCACTCCGACAAGTGAAACACTCGACTCACGTAAATCCGCGATATCCTTCATCCCCGGACCAATAGTAGTAAGGCCTGATGGTACGATACATCTTCGTACTACCCGATGCAAAGCATAAGCGTAAATGTGTGCCTCATCCAGATTTCTCTCTTCAATCCACCATCCCCTCAAGTACAAATAATCGACTACCCAACATCGCACTCCATCCTCCTCGATCACATAATCTTGTCCACACCGCCAAGAACTTCTCCTTAAGCCGTATACACTCGTAATCAATCCCCGAGCCTCGAACTTATCCACCAAAATGCACTCCAACCTCGGAAATGAGAGCTAAATAACGCTCCATGATTATCCACATTAAGGGTAGCACCCGTGTTTCTCAACTCACCCAACATCGGAATGTAGGTCGCTCTAATCGATGCCAACTCAGCCTAAGGGATTTCCGACTCAAGGCGTCTGGCCACTACATTCGCCTTACCCTGATGGTAATCAATGGTGCAATTATAGTCACCTACTCAACTCCATCCATCTCCTCTCGTCTCAAATTCAACTCACTCGCGTAAAGATATACTTCGAGACTCTTGTGGTCGGAAGATACGCGTAAGTCTCCCCATACGTATAATGTCGCCAAATCTTCGTAGCAAAGACCACAAAGCAGCCTAACCCTGTGTCATGAGTAGGTAATTCATTTCGTGCCGTTTGAGCCGCTCCTCGGGATGCGTAGGCGATGACCTTACCATGTTGCATCAACACACAAACTCCAAACCATGCAACGAAGCATCTCGTGTAGATATCAAATTCACCGCTCCTCATCGTAGAAGCACTAACATCGGTGCGTGAGTAAGATGATGCTTAAGTTCCCCGGAAACTCCGCTCACAATCCGGCTGTATCCCAAATGGAATTTAACATCCTTCCCCGGTGAGTTTGGTAAGAGGTCCTACTATAGATGAGAATTCCCGCACGAAACGACGATAATAACCTGCTAGACCCAAGAAACTTCTCACTCAGCTTACATTGGTCGGCTACTCCCAATTCACCATCGCCTCCACCTTCGTGATCCACAAAATGCCCTCAAGCAGAGATCACATGCCCCAAGAAACCGATACTATCCAACCAAAACTCACACTTGCTGAACTTACGTACAACCGAGCTGCCCTCGCACTCTCCAAAACAATCCTCGATGTTCCTCATGCCTCTGGGCCTCACTGGGAGTAAATCGTGATGTCAGTCGATGAACACAATCACAAACCGGCCCGTATACTGGCCGGAATACTGCTCATCAAATCCATAAATGCGGCCGGAGCATTAGTCAATCCGAACGGCATCACCGTAAAACTCATAATGTCCATATCTCGCTCGGGAAGGCGCCTTAGGCACATCATCCTTGCGGATACGCACCGATGATATCCAGACCGCAGTCAATCTTGAGAATACTCGTGTCTCTTCACCGGGTCGAACAGTCATCAACTGGAGGCAATGGATAAATCTGCCTCTTCACCGTCACCCGACATTGGAGTTGCTCGTAGTCTATGCATAAACGCATACTCCCATCCTTCTTTCTTAACAAACAACACCGAGCACCCCAAGGTGAAGTGGCCGGGTTGAATAACCCCTTATCAACTAACTCCCGAAGTCGGGGTTTTTAACTCCCTCACCTGGCCGGAGCCATACGATACTAGCGCTGAAATAGGATCGCACTGCATCGCATCAATCGCAAACCTCGAATCTCCGTCGTAGAGCTAAACCAGGTAAGTCCTCAGAAAAAACGTCGGATACCCACACCACGAACATCCTCGACACCTGACCGAGAATCTTCCCTTCATCACACGGGCCAAGTACCCCCGACAACCCTTCCGCAAAACTTCTTCGCCCGAGTGATGAAATCGCGCCCGCAAAACTCTTCTCTCGCCTTGAAAACAACTTCTGGTCTACTAGGTGTTTAGAATGTGACCACTTTGGTACGATTAACTACACAATGGCATGGTACTGATAACCAATCCATACCTTAATAATATCAAAGTCAACGATGTTTAAGGAATGAGATTCGCCTCCATATTCTGCCGCTAACAAAAACTCGGACAATCCCTAAATTCCCATCAACGGCACTCAGTCCCGCCCATGGGCCGAGCACAACTAACTCACACTCAAGAGGTGAGGGTCAGGATTCACTTTCTTAGCAAACATGGGGAAATCACGTAATGTGTAGCACCCGAATCAATTAAAATTCTAGCATGATAACGAAAACTTTTAACGTACTCCATGATAACTCCCGGACTCGCTCGAGCCTCCCGCTGAGAGAAAGATTGTAGACTCTGCCATGTGCCCGGCCTCCATTACGGCCTACAAGACGACCACCACCGCAAAGCCCCCTCTCCGAAACGGACCACCGCGGTTCATGACTAGTCCGTACCGCCGCTGGGACACGCACCCGCATCACCTTGATTCTCGGTCCCACCCGCCGACTACCACCACTCCGACGTCCTCCGTGGGGTCCCGGCCACACCCGCTACCACCAACACCCCCCGCTCGCTGAAGCAATGCACTCATCACGCCAATGATCCATCGCTCCACAATTATGGCAACCACCGATCCGACCCGACATGACCAAAATGTCGCCAGCTACAACGCCTGGCGTAAGGTCGATCCTGGCCGAGCCGAATCCAAAGAATACCGTGAGTTACCCATGCGTCTCCCACCAGATCGAGAACCCGAGCTAGAACCTCCACCGTAAAAAACTAGAGCTCGGACCGCTCTTCTCGCGGTGCTCGCTACTCGCTGACCGCCAATGTAGTGGTTTCCCTTTGCCGACGTCCCCTGTCACCACCTGCATGGGGCAAGTTCCTTGAAGATAGTCACGACCATAGATCGGCTCAATGTCCAAGTTAACTCCAATTCCATCCGATAGGTCGTGGCATCGGTAACCAAAGTAGTTGATGATCCCGATGTCACGCCGAGCCCCATGAAACCGAGTCCGCAACTCCGCCCGCATTATTCTCCATCGCTTGGGCAATACCTCATAAGCTCACGAAACCGTGTCCCATACTCGTATACGGTCATAGTGCCCCGTTTCGCATCCAAGCAAGAACTCCCTCCTCTTCCCCGACTCCGGTACTCGAGTGAAGAATCGCATACGGAACCTCTCGTTTAAACCGGCCCCAAGTAACAGAATGCCCCGCTGAAAAGTACTCCTCGTCCCACCAACCACCGGCACTCCCAAAGGAGGAAGAAGGCAAACAAGTAACTCGCCGATCCTCCCGTGACAATTCATACTCGCGGAAGGTCTTCTACCTTCTCAAGCCATAGTTCGGCAAGCCTCACCTCGTAGCAATACCTCAAGCTTCCCATACACCTAACCCACGAGCAATCTCGTGAGTACGGCCTCTCGCGCCCCGAACCGCGGGGGTTAGCAATGACTCTTGCCCCCACCCGGGCTAAGTCGGTCAAATCTGGCCGTCGCCGAGGTGGCATAGCTCTTACTGGGAAAGGAAACACCGAGATACTCTCGCACAAGAATGACGCACAAAGTGTTTGTCATAAGAATTCCTCCCTTCGAAACTAGGCTCGATACCAAACCGACACACCCCACCCTCGATACCCACGTGATACCGAGTGCGAGCGTGCCGCCGACACTCGTAAGTGACGAAGCCATTAAATGCATGACAACACTTGGTAGAAACGAAATTAAGTTGTATTAAACGCTATGAAACAATGTCAATTTGCATATGGTTCGAGAGCGTACTAATTCTGAAACAAATAAATAAAATAGTGAGTCAAGTTCCTAAAATCTCATCCATAATGTAGGATGGATATTATTATAGAAATTGAATAATGTAAAGATAAATCCCTACATGGTTGGGATATCCGACGAGCCGCCACGTAGGAAGTCTCACCTCGCCGATGCTATCTCACTATGTCCCGGCGGGGCGCAAAAACAAAAGTGTGAGTGGACAAAAATCAAAGCCTTCGCAAAACCTTTTTCTTTCAACATATTAACCCCTATTTGGAAATCCAAAGATAATCGTAAACATACTAACATACTATAGCTCAAAAGGTACTTTGTGAGTATAATCAAAACATATCAAATGTAAAATATTCATAAACCACATTTCATAATTTAAACATAATATAATACTAGAAAACCAACACAAGGTAAATGCGCGATCACCCATGTACCAAGTTGAGGAACAAATTTCTCAATCACCGTACAAGCACTTTACTATCCACTAATTTGTACTCCTAGTACCACACACATGTAAGCACTTAGCCAAGCAATAGCTGGCCACACCCGAGTCCTTACGTAGAAAGTGTGGCCTTTTCCCCATAAACAACAATAAACGTAAGACAAGCTTGCACTAAGGTATTTACCTGGACAATACCCCTCGGAGTACAAAGGCGTGTGACCCAAACATGTGAGACTTGTCCTATGGCCATGAGAACGCGTACTACAACGTAGTGAAAGCATACCTGTGTTTGAAAACATACATACATACTCATGTGTATAGATATGATAAACAATACCATATCATAAATTCCCAAATATTTATCATTGCATAAGTAAATCCTTTCCCAAAAACCATATATCAAAATATCGTTTAATATTTATGCAAAAAGTGAAATCACAGCATAAACCATTTCATAACATATATTCATACTTGATAAATAGTCTCAATCACTAATTAAATCCATTTCCCAATATAAATACCATAAATAGAACAAATATGGTTGCATAAATAATTATCAACAAGTATATATATTTATAAATAAATATATATAAATAATCATGCGCCGAAAACCATTTTAAAACCATAAATAAATCACTTTCATAAACATTTTCAATCATAAAAACCATTGCATAAAACAAATGTCCACTACGTATTCTGGAGTGAAATTCCCCCGTCGTTGTCCTCCCCCGGGTGCGGAGCCGAAGAATTACCTATTTAAAGTTAGGGAATAAATTAGGACATCCCTAAAAATAATTAAAATTAAGCCCTAAAGAAGAACCCCCCAAAATAATACTATTGTAGCTAAAACGACTCAAAACGATTTCCGAGCCCGAAAACCCTACCGCCGCCGCCCGCCGCGCTGCGCCGCGTGCGCGCGCACGCGCTGGAAACGGTCGGAAAACCGCTTCCACGCGCGGCACGCGCCGGAACCCCTGACGCGCCCACACGCGCCGAAACCATCCCACGCGCGGCGAGTGGCTTCAATGCTGGGCCGGGCACGTGGTCCCACGCGCACGTGTCGCCACGCGCCGGCACGTGGTCCCACGCGCCGGGGCGCGCGTGTCCCCACGCGCCACGCGCCCCACGCGCCCCGGCCGACGCCACCCCACGCGCCGACGTCGCCCACGCGCCCCACGCGCCCGCGACGTCGCCACCGTTAAGTTTAACTAATATACTCGCCGTTAGGAATATTCCTCGCCGTTAGGAATATTCGCTACCGTTAACGGAATATTCCCTCCTCCTTCCTCTCCGCCGGTCGCCGGCCTGCCGCCGCGCGCGCGCCGCCGTCTAGTTCGCCTGGACTCGGGAATTTTAATACCGATTAAGTCCCAAACTTCAAAAATTGTATCTTCTTCATTCTTCGTCCAAAATTGACGTGCCATATATCAAATTGAAGGTATTGAAGAGTAGAATATTTTTATACCTATTTGAGGCCGGAAAAGTGGCCGGAGATGGCCTGAAATTGGCTCTAAAGCCGGAAACCCTAATTCCGTTCTCCTTCAATATCGCACCAAATTTGGACGTATTTTGTAATTTTAATTGAACTCTACTCAAACCAACAAAGCCAATGGTAATGGTCTCGAGGCTTACCTTGGTCCGGTTTGTCACAGAAAATGGACTTACGCTTGCCTAAACCGTTCCGACGGCCTGAACGCCGCTCGAGTTTGGAGATTCCAAGATCAGCGCCTCCCGTCCAAAATGACGAGGATCACGTTGGTATGAATTTTTGGGCGCACGGCTTGGTGGTTTTGTGGATTCAACAAGGATTAGGGTTTGTCGGTTCGTTGTTTGGCTTAGAGAGAAAATGGGAGAGAAAGAGAGAAAACGTGCAGAAAGCCGGGAGGGGCTGGCTGTCAGGCACAGCCAAAACCCTAATTCCCACACACGGAGTGGAAAATTACCAAAATGCCCCTACACTTTAAAGCTTCGTAAAAACGTTCGTTTGAACTCCGAATTGAGTTCCGCTTGCGCCCACGCGTTCGTGTCGATGAGCACATCAAGAATATGTAAAGAAATAAATTTTTAGGAAGTCGTCACGAAAAGTCAACAAAAGTCAACATTGACCCTAAGGGGTATTTTGGTCATTTCACATAAATTTTGGGACGGGTTGTAACAGTCACTATGTACGTGAACAAGTTCAGTCATAGGTTATTAAGACGCATTACACCAGAAGCTCTGATCAGTTGGCAGATATATTCACCAAACCCCTGGCTTCTCATCAGTTTCAACGGCTTCTATCCAAGCTTGGATCCATCAATCTCTTGGATCCAGCTTGAGGGGGAGTATTGGAAGCCATAGTATCGGGTTAGTCTTATATCCATCGGGATGGTCATCTCATCGGGTTAGTCTTATATCCGTCGGGATGGTCTTGTATCCATCGGGTTAGTCTTGTGTTCATCGGGTAAGAGTTAGGGTTGCAGGTCTTTATCTCCTCTAGCTAGCTTAGTGCTAGGTCTTTGGGTTAACCACTTGCACACTCATCTGGGTTAACCACCTGCACACTCATATTTGGTGGCTATTTGTCTTGTAATTAGTTCCAAGCCCGAAATTAGGGCCTGGGTTAAGGGTGAAGGTCCATGGCTTGTTACCATTGGACTAATTTATTTCTATGTAATCCTCTAATCCTCTATATATGTCTCTTCCATTGTACTTACAATTTATGATGAAATAATACATTCAATATCAAAATTTCAACAAGAAACATTAAAGAAAGAAACCCATGCATATACTTAAATAGCATAGCAGTAAACACTATGAATAGAAGAACAAAAAAGAAACATACATGTTTGGCCTTAGCCAAATCATTTTTTCTTTCCTTGTTTCTCAATCCACAAGCTATCTCAAAAGCATCAATCTCCGCAAACTGTAAACAAGCATGAATATAGAATTACGTTGTGTGAATGCATACACAAATGATTGAATTAAATGGTTTTGAACATAAAAATAAATTAGTCCAATAATTACCGCAGCGAGTTCATTAACTAGGTATTACAAAGGGCGCGAACTGGTGCTATGATTAAATGGCTTTTTCGGCCGATTCTTTTTGTTGGTCTCAGTTGCTTCTGAAATAGGTTAAAAAAATAACGACTTCAAGAAAACATCCATTAAAAAAACAACATAAAACAGCCAAGGTAGCAGCAAAACTCGTTTTAGTCCCCAAGTTGTCAATGATATGGTGTCTATACAAAATTGTATGAGTGTAAGAAAATCTTATTAAGGCTAATGAACACTGAATACGCAAAGATTCCATATTTGTGGTGATGAAGTCAACACCAGCTCCCAACAAACAAGAACTCCCTTCCAGCCCACCAGAAGGCATTGACAAACAATTGACTTTAATTCTCACTGTTAGCACACTGCATTGATTCTCACTGTTAGAACTGCCTTGCATCCACCGTTAGCACACTGCATTGATTCAAAATTAAACGAAGTGTTTGTAATTTTTATTTTTTTTCACCAAATTATCTTCAACATGTACAAACAATTAACATGAACGTGCATTACTGTAACTCTAAGTCTGATGTCGTAAGCCACTTGAATTACAACTAAGGATGGAATCTCAAATTTTAACCATCTCAAGAAAAAAATAAAAAAATATGCAAGGCAAAGTTAGGCATAAACGTGATTTATGCCAAATAAAATCCAAGTTAAACATGTCAGCAATTGAAAAACAAGCGAGGGAAAACGAAATCAGACTCAAATATCCTTTCCGTTTTCCCCCGTTTCCTTAGCAACCAAACGGAAAAAAATGTTAGAAAAAAAAAACGCAAAACTCAGTCAGGACATGAGAAACAATTACTCAATCAGATAAACAGATTCAAATTTGAGAGAGAGAGAGAGGAACACCCCAAAACTCCGAACGTCTTCAGACTCAAACACACGACGCTGTTCTTTCTCTATCTCGCAATAAAATCTTCCCCTTTGTAGATGCAGAGCAACTCGATTTGGGGGTTTCAACCGAGTATGATAATAGATGGAGAGAGACCAATCATCTGGACTAATTGATGATTGAGATTTTTATTAACTCTCATTCTAAAACTACGCCTTTTTAATTAAAATGGATTTATAATTTCTTCTTTACCCGACCAATCCAGCTTTTGGTCGACTAAATTGGGCTCCAAAAATTTCGTTCTATCGGGAAAATTCCCTCCTAATTGTTCCCGACTAAAAGCCAAATTACCTTGGTCGCTTTGGAATTTGTCGCCTAACTCTGTGTTCTCTTGCGACTCATATTAATTTAGTTGTCTACATTACAAATGCTGACAAAGTATATTGTCGATTAAGTACATGCCTTTGTCGTCTTTTCTTTACGGCAAAAAGTGGTCTGGTGCGAACACTTAGGTGAGAAAATATAACTTTTGTCGGCAAAAACTAGTTTAGCTCACTAAATTAATTTTGTTGTGTACCTTTTCATCGACAAAGTACCTTTTTTTTTGTAGTGACATATGCACACAACCAACTTAGTTGAAAAGACTAAATTGTCTAAGTCGCATCAACACAGCTAACAACCCTTATAACTTATCGAAGGAATAGGATAAAGCGGGACATTGAGGAAGAGTGAAAGTGTTAAAGTGTGACAATATAGAGTGTAAGAGGTAAAGTGGGATATGGAGGAAGAATGACGGCGGTAAAGTGAGACAATATAGAGTGTAAGAGGTAAAAGTGAAATTTGATGAAAAGTACATGTGTCACAGCTAAAAATATAATGCATGAGTATTTTTTGTCAAATTGTTTAAAACTAAGTATTTTTTTTTTCTATCCCAAAAAAATTGAGAAGGGGGACATGCTCCCCTCCCCCCCCCCCCCCATCCTTCATCAAATTTTCCACTTGTAATCGAAAAAACTATTGAACATATACTGCAAAATAGTATAATTAATATGATTCTTTTGATAACAGATACTGAGGTTATATAAAAGGGAAAAAATGTAAGCAATATACCAATTGGTTTGATTATTGCTAAGGGCCAGATTGATGTGTTTTTTTTTTTTAAATCTGCTGCGCTTTAAGAATAATTAGCTGTAATAAGAATAATCAGCTGTAAAATAAAGCAGTTGAACATTTGATAAACTGTATTTTTAAAAGTACTAAGAGTATGAACAACGGAGTAAAGTTTTTGGTAAATTAATTATAGTGTAAAAGTGATATAATTAGAGATGAAATTTTTTTACCAAATTACTGTACCAACCGTACCATACCAAATTTGTACTAGAATGTTGTACCAATTGATAATGGTATGATATTTGTGCCGAACCATACAATTTCGGTATGGTAATGGTATCTATTTGTACCATACTTCACCAATCCTAAAACTGCCAAACACAGGTCAACTTTATACTTTCAAAGACTCGCTGAAGGGATCATGCTGAGGCACCCTTGCTGAAGCACATGAGTTTCTCTCCAACCAGGAGACCAATCACAACGCGACACATGTCAACTCTAGAATGAGCTCCTAGAGTCCCACATCAACCGCGAACGAAAATAGGAGACTCTCCTCAGCTATAAAAGGAGATCATTCTCCCACAATTAATCTCTTATGATCTTAGATCCTCTAATCCATCATTAGAACTCATTAATGATGATTATGCTTAAACCATTGTACCATGTAAACTCTACATTATTAATGAGAACTCCTTTACCCTCGTGGGCGTAGCCCAACTTAGGGTGAACCACGTGTGTTTGTTTCCCTATCTCTATCTCTTTACACATTATCTTCACTTAGTAACCTAGGCAATCTAGCGAGGGTCACTTCACCTTGACACTTTACGTTGTTCCGAAGTTAACCTAATTTCGTGCATGAACAATATCCAAAACCATGACTCCCGCTATACTATCTGAACCAATATTTATAATTTATATATATCATAATTACTATTAATTAATTTTTGTATAGAAAAATAAACTTCGTAAAGATGAATGATGATATTGATACCATGATACTTTTAGGGCTATAAAATATGGGCTAAATGTATAAAAATTGAAAAAAAAAACATTTTGGGACTTGAATTGGACTTTAAAATAAGTTAGATTTTGGGCCAAAAAAATTGTCCAATAACAAAGTAGCAATACCGTACCATACCAACCGAATTATTTGGCATACCGAAAGTTTGGCACTGTATAGGTAATAGATTTCGTAATACCAAAAGTTTGGTATGGTAATTGGTACGAGATTTTTGGTACGTTAACTATCCCAAACCCACCCCTATATAATTGTATATAATGACAAAAATTGACATAGTAGTGGCGGTGATGGAAGCAACAATGGTAGAGGTGTGGTGGTGCTGCCAATAATAGGCTATTGTGATTGGGGTCCAGAGGTAGTAGTGGTGGTGGTAACGATGGTGATGGCGATGGCAATGACGATGACGATGGTAGTAGCAATGACGGTGGGACTGACGGTGGGGTTATGGTGGTGGTGGTGGCGGTGGTTGGCGACAGTGATGACAACGATGGTGGTGGTAATGGCAATTGTGGTTATGGTACTAGTGGTGGTGGCGGTGGCGGTGGTGGTGGCAACGATGGTGGTGGTAATGGCGGTGTTGATGTAAGGTTAGTGGTTGTAGTGGTAGGTGGTGGCTGTCAATTTGTTCTAAAAAAAAAAAATGTATATTGAAGGATAAATAATGTCATTTTTAAAAATTAATTAGAGTATTATAGGAATTAAAAATATTCAATAAAGACTCAACTCCTCTTTTTTATAAAAGCAGCTTTTAAAGCAACCTACATGCTTGTTTTAAAAGCTGTTGTCTATAAGCCATTGCTTTAAAAATAATAAGCAGGATATTTTATTTTTACTAAACATTTTTTTATTGCTTAACATTAAAGTGAATCAGTATACCAAACGGGGCCTAAGTCTCCCAACAAAAACAATCGATTCTAATTTAGGTCTATCTGGATTGTAATTGGAAAAAAAAGCTTTGTCAACCTTGTAAAAAGTACATTGCTAAAGAAAACCTTGTGAAAAATATTTTATATATGTCCCTATTTCTTGTAAGGGACTGACGACATAGATTTGCTGTACTATTGATTAGGGACTATACAAAAGAGACTCAATGAAATAAGTTCCTAAATTTAGGGATATTCTTCTTCGCTTGTAAGTGAGAGGTCATATATTTGAATCTCATGCACGACAAGTTTGATACCAATTTATCCATCCACAATACGAATAAGCAATTAATTAGAATTTATTTTAATAAAAGTAAAATCTCTCCATAATTTTCTCACCACTTTCTTTTCATTTGCAATAATTATCATATAACTTTTTCTTTTTATTCTCATGTGTATAGCATGTGCAAGGACATCTAGTTGTAACTATGAGAATTTTTTGGTCGCACTGACGGAAAATCATAACAAACCCAAAGTTCATGCCGAAGGAAACCAACCGAAAATGCGACTCTTTGATGGAAGTACCGGACTCATGTGAAATTTATTTTCGCCAACTTCACAGAATTTTCGGAAAACCAAATGAGAACTTTGCCTTTTTTATTATAATTTCCTCTTGTTACTATACACAGAGAGTGAAGTCATCACAACCATAACTATCAAAGCTTATAAAAACCAGTACCTCGTTTATCTACATCTCACTCAAACTTTAAAACCCCGAAACAATGGTGGTGAGATTCAAAGGCTGCTATGTACTGAAACCCTCTAAGCCAACATGGCAAGGTTGCCTAACCTTATCGGAATGGGATCAAGTCGGCGTCATAACTCATGTTCCCACTATCTACTTCTATAAACCAGACCAAAAGTTTGTCACATCACCTGACACCATCGCAAACACCCTCAAAGACTCATTAAGTCGTGCACTGGTGCCGTTCTATCCACTAGCAGGTCGTTTGCGTTGGATTGGCGGAGGCCGCCTTGAGCTCGACTGCAATGGCAAGGGGGTTCAATTCATTGAAGCTGAGTCTAGTTCAAAACTCGATGACTTTGGCGACTTCTCTCCTTCTCCAGAATATCACTATCTTATTCCAACTGTGGACTACACCCTCCCAATTCATGAACTTCCTATATTGCTGGTGCAATTGACTAGGTTCAAATGTGGTGGTGTTAGTCTTAGCTTGACAATATCACATGCTGTTGTTGATGGGCAAAGTGCATTGCATTTTATTTCTGAATGGGCTAGGCTTGCAAGGGGTGAGTCAATTGGGGTGATGCCGTTTCTTGATCGAAAAGTCTTTCAAGCCTCAAACCTCCCAGCTGGAAGTATTATTCTAGGGCTTGACCATTCAGAGTTCAACCATCCTCCCCTTTTACTTGGGCAATCGGATAATATTGAGGAGAGGAAGAAGAAGACCACTGTCGCCATGCTGAGGCTTACTAGAGATCAAGTTGAGAAGCTTAAGCGGATGGCGAATGAGGGTATCAATTTCAACAACTCTGACACTAAGCGAGCTTACACGCGGTATGAGTCTGTGGCCGGACACATCTGGAGATGTACCTCTAAAGCTAGAGATCACAAAAAGGAACAGCCTACTGCGATGGGGGTTTGTGTTGACTCGCGGAGTCGCATGCAACCCCCACTGCCCCTAAGATACTTTGGAAACGCGACATTTGATGTAATTGCTACGAGTCTTGCTGGTGATTTGGTGACCAAGCCCTTAGGGTACGCATCGAGTAGAATAAGAGAGGCAATCGAGAAGGTGACTAATGATTACGTGTTGTCCGCAATTGATAACTTGAGGAAGCAACCGGACTTGACAAGGTTTCAAGACCTTCATGCTCTAGGGAGTGACCAGGGGCCTTTTTATGGAAACCCTAATCTTGGGGTAGTGAGCTGGTTGACACTGCCTCTATATGGTCTTGATTTTGGATGGGGAAAAGAGATTTATATGGGTCCTGGAACGCACGATTTTGATGGGGACTCTTTGATCCTTCCAAGTCCTGACGGAGATGGTTCTGTGATTGTGGTCTTGTGTCTACAAGTTGCCCATATGGATGCTTTCAAGAAGCACTTCTATGAAGACATTCTATGAATAACTTGTATATGACCGTGAAATTGATCATTAAATTATGCAAGGGCATAGTTTAACTGAGAAATAACGAACGGATGCGGGAAATATCTCCGGCCTTATCCTTGATGTTGTACTCGAAAATTGTACTAATTAATTTCTTACTCAATAAATTAATCAACTATCGTTTCTCCTATTAAAAAAAAAAGTTGTTGTTGTGGCCAATATTTCTGAGGGGGTGCGGCAAGCAAAGGGAAGAGAGAAAGTAGAGAAGGCTTGAGGAATTATACTGTATTGTGGTGTATATTCCTCATGCCAGGTGCCTTTATTTATAGTGAAATAAGTACAATTACATTAGGAAACTAATCCCATACATAATGGAATATCCTAATCCATATCTACCTAGGATTTACACAATCACATTTAACACATGTGTATTTTATCCACAACACTCCCCCTTGAGTGTGCAAATACTCAAGTAGATATCGCATCAGATCTTCAGGATGAAAGTTGATGAAGTCGTCTCGTAGGCACAATAGAGAAACATGCTAGTCTCAATCACGGAACTTGCATATAAAAAGAAATAAAAACTCTCACAAAACCTGGTTATGGTAAAACCCAAGATGGGACAAAAACCCATAGTCTAGGAGAAAAGTGAGTTAATGCAATGTCAATACTAAACATCTACCGGATGTCAGTAGGATGTACACAAGGGTATAACCAGCCCAGAATGGGTGCCTCATTAAAACCTAGTCAGGTAACAAAAACCCAATGGGAAAAATGATCCTGATCGTAGGGAAAAAGAGTACATTAAGGTTAAGCGATTATACTTCAGGATACTCCCCCTGAGTTTGACAATATTCCGAATGAGAAACTAACAATGTTGCAAATCAGACAATTTACGCATACCAATTCCTTGAACAAGCTTCTGAAAAGTAGACTTCGGCAGTGACTTGGTGAAGAGGTCGGCTAAGTTGTCCTGGGAACGGATTTGCTTGACTTCAATGTTCTGATGCTCTTGCTGCTGATGTGAGAAGAAGAACTTCGGCGCAATATGCTTGGTGTTGTCTCCCTTGATATATCCTTTCTTGATCTGGTCAATACATGCGGCATTATCTTCAAAGATCGTTGTAGGGACGTCAACGACTGAAGAAAGCCCGCAATTGCTTCGAATATGCTCAACAACAGCTCTCAGCCAAAAACACTCACGAGTAGCTTCGTGAAGGGCGAGAATCTCAGCATGATTCGAAGAGGTAGCAACTAAGGTCTGTTTGGTTGACCTCCAAGATATTGCGGTGTCTCCAACGGTAAAGACATAACCCGTTTGAGAACGTGCCTTGTGCGGGTCAGACAAGTAACCTGCGTCAGCATAACCAACAAGGCAAGCATCATTCCGAAGACCAAGGGGGTGTGATCTATTCTGAGATGCATAGGGATAGAATAAACCCAAATCCGTAGTACCCTTAAGGTAACGAAGGATGTCTTTAACACCATTCCAGTGTCTGCGTGTGGGCGCATTGCTATATCTTGCAAGAAGATTAACAGAGAAGGAGATGTCCGGTCTAGTGCACTGAGCTAAGTACAATAAAGCGCCAATTGCACTCAGATATGGAACTTCAGGCTCCAAAACCTCTTCCTCATCGTCTTTAGGACGGAAGGGGTCCCGTTTTGCATCTAGCGATCGGACGACCATAGGAGTACTCGAAGGTTTCGCTTTATCCTCATTAAAATGACGTAACACCTTCTGGGTGTAGTTCGATTGGTGGACCAGTATCCCAGCCGAACTATGCTCAAGCTCCAGGCCTAGGCAATATCGAGTTTTCCCAAGATCTTTCATCTCAATTTCCGACTTGAGGTGCGACGCAGTTTTCTCAAGCTCTTCGGGAGTCCCAATGAGATTCATGTCGTCGACATAAACTGCAATTATCGCAAATCCGGAATGTGACTTCTTAATAAACATGCATGGGCATAATTCATTATTCACATATCCCTGACTAATCAAATACTCACTCAGACGGTTATACCACATCCGTCCGGATTGCTTTAATCCGTAGAGTGAACGCCTCAATCTAATTGAGAGGGTGTTCCGTGGTCTAGAACTATTTGATCCAGTCAATGTAAGTCCTTCAGGAACTTTCATATAGATTTCCGTATCAAGATCCCCATAGAGATACGCGGTTACCACATCCATAAGCTGCATATTCAGTTTTTCGGAAACTACCAAACTGATAAGGTAGCGGAACGTTATGACATCCATTACGGGAGAATAAGTCTCCTCGTAATCAATCCCAGGGCGTTGAGAGAAACCTTGCGCCACAAGGCGTGCTTTGTATCGCACTATTTCATTCTTCTCATTACGCTTCCTTACGAAAACCCACTTGTAGCCAACGGGCTTCACATGTGGTGGTGTAGGAACTACAGGCCCAAACACCTTACGTTTCGCAAGCGAATCAAGTTCGACCTGGATTGCTTGTTTCCAGTTTGACCAATCGGTTCTACGTCGACATTCATCAACGGAACGTGGTTCAATATCATCGCTCAGCATGATATCAGTAGCTACTGCATATGCAAATGCATCGTCGACTATCATCTCATTCCTATTCCAAAGTGCATCCAAGCTAGCATAATGGACCGAAATCTCACGATTTTCGGGAGGCGGATTGGTCTCTTCAAGGACACTACCATAATCTAGAATAACCTCATGCGTTGGAAAGGATGAGTTGGCGATGGCAGGATTCGAACTAGTTTCACTAGTTAGTGCCGTGGGGTTCCTCTTCCGGGGTTGTGAATCCTTTGAACCAACAGGTCTGCCACGCTTCAGGGTAGGAGCAGATGATTGGCTAGCCGCCAGGGTACTGGGCCGCACAGCAGGTACGGCCAAACGTCCTTCAGGGGCGTTTCGTCCTTCAAGGGCGATGGGTCGACGTACGTTTGGTACATCTATCTTTGCAGGCACATTCGCAGCTGGTATATGTGATCTCGTCACTCTTGCTAGATCAGTAAAAGCATCCGGCATGCTTTGAGCAGCGCTCTGTAGATCTAGGATTCTTTGCACCTCAGTTTCAGACTGAGCAGTGCGGGGATTTAAATGAGACATAGTGGGGTTAGACCACGATAATTCGCGGCGTTCTTCAGGAACAACTATGTTCTTATCTCCCCCTAACGACGGGAAGACTGTCTCATTAAAGTGACTATCCGCAAATCTAGCGGTAAAGAGATCGCCTGTCAAAGGTTCTAAGTAACGAATGATCGAAGGGGAGTCATAACCGACATAGATTCCCAATCTTCGCTGAGGACCCATTTTAGTACGTAAGGGCGGCGCAATTGGCACATAGACCGCACAACCAAATATGCGCAAATGCGAGATGTCGGGCTCGTATCCAGTTACCAACTGGAGCGCAGAGTAAGGTTGGGTCAGTATGGGTCTCAGGCGGACCAACATTGCTGCGTGCAATATTGCATGGCCCCATGCAGATATCGGAAGTTTGGTTCGCATTACCAAAGTCCGAGCGATTACTTGAAGGCGCTTAATAAACGCTTCTGCTAGGCCGTTTTGGGTGTGAACATGGGCGACAGGATGTTCAACTTCAATCCCAACTGACATGCAATAGTCATCGAAAGTTTTCGATGTAAATTCTCCAGCATTATCCAGTCGAATCGACTTAATCGGATAATCAGGGTGGTGAGCCCTCAGCTTAATAATCTGAGCTAGAAGCTTGGAGAATGCAGCATTTCGAGTGGACAGGAGGCACACGTGCGACCAACGTGTGGAAGCATCAACCAATACCATAAAGTATCTAAATGGTCCGCAAGATGGTTGAATCGGTCCACAAATGTCCCCCTGAATCCTCTGAAGAAATTTGGGAGGATCCGTTTGGATCTTGTGTGTCGATGGGTGAGTGTTTAGCTTACCCAAAGAGCACGCTTGGCATGAGATAGTGCGAAGAACGAAATCCTTACTTCGGGTAAGGGGATGCCCGTGTGAAGTACTGAGGATACGGCGCATCATAATTCGTCCAGGGTGTCCCAAACGGTCATGCCAAAGCAAATTTTCCAGTGCAAGGCCACTGCTAGGGCCGGCCACATGGTGGCTTTCCAGGGAGCGAATGGTTGTTGTGTACAAGCCATTTGGAAGGCGCTCCATCTTCTCATGAATACGCTTCTGGCCATATTCATAAGAAGTTATGCACAGGAATTCAATCCCATTTTCTTCAGAAGTTTCAGCGTGGTAATTATTATCTCGAATATCTTTAAAACTCAACAACGTTCTTCCGGAACGCGGAGAATAAAGTGCCTCTTTAATGGTTAACTTTGTACCATTGGACAACATTAATTGGGCAGTGCCATGCCCCTCAATCAGGTTGGATGAGCCTGAAAGGGTTGTCAGAGGTGATATTTTAGGTATGAAGTTAGTGAAATAGATGCGTTCACGCAATATGGTGTGCGTAGTTGCACTATCTGCCAGACAACTAACTTCCCCACAAGACATACCTAGAAATAATTTAATTGAATTGGTCACTTGAATAAATAAAAATCATTCATTCAATTAATTCGAGAAATAATTTCCATAAAATAATATCCAAAATTAAAACTAAATACCAAACAATCGTCCAAACAAAAAGGAAAAATTGTTCAAAAACTTAAACCAAAGCTAGGGGAATTCGGCCACATAGTGGTTCTAGGCCACTAGTGGGGAAAATTCGGCCAACATATAGGCCTTATGTCTAAAAATCTAATTTTCCATCGGAGCGTTTGCTTCTTGAAAATCAGAAATCTCCAGGGTAGTATCTTCGAGATTCTCCACATGAGCGAGATTAGTCTCTATGGCTTTACGACTTGAATGGTACTCAGCAACAGCGTTAGCTGAAGCTCGGCAAGTGCGGGACCAATGGTCTTGAGAACCACATCGGTAACACAGGTTCACCGCTTTGCTCTTAGTCTTGAAGTTTGAGGCTTTGGGAGCAAAATTAGTGCGCTTCGGGGCGTTATTTCCTCCCTTGGATGGGCCTACACTCTGTCGACCTTGGGCTTGTGGCTTAGGTTTAGAACCCTTGCCTTTCCCACCACCACGCTTCTGGCGTCGGTTTTGGCCTCGATTCTCGCTAGAGTGTGCTTCAGGCACAGCGGTCGAGCCATTAGGTCTAGCTTGATGATTTTTCATCAACAGCTGGTTTTGCTTTTCAGCAAGTAGTAAGATAGAGATCAAATCCGAAAATTTGGTGAATTTTTGCGCCCTATATTGTTGCTGCAGGACAATATTGGTAGCATGGAAAGTTGAATAGGTCTTCTCCAGGAGATCCTGTTCAGTCAAGTCTTCTTTGCAAAACTTGAGAAGTGATCGGATTCGACAAACTTCAGAGTTGTACTCATTCACAGACTTAAAGTCTTGGAAGCGTAAGTGCTGCCAGTCGTGTCTTGCTTCAGGCAAGAAAATATCTCTTTGATGATCAAAGCGCTCTTCCAGAGCAAGCCATAAAGCTCTTGGATCCTCTTCAGCGAGGTATTCGGTCTGCAGTGCGTCGTGCATATGTCTTCGGATGAAGATCATGGCGGTTGCTTTGTCAGCTTCGCCAACCGGGTTATCCGTCTCTGCTTCAATGGTAGCCCTTAGGCTCTTTGCAGTGAGGTGGAGCTTCACATCTTGTACCCACTTGAGGTAGTTCCTTCCAGAGACTTCCAGAGCGGTAAAGTCGAGTTTGTTCAAGTTTGGCATGTCGCTACAGTGAAGGGAACAAGATAGTGGTTAGTACTATGAAAAACTGTTCATAGACTTGGAGTAGAACATTCAGGTTCTATTAGACATTGTTTGGTTTAAATTTTCATGAAAACTACGGGTTTCATGGGTATTTAATTTTTAAGAAAACTTCAGGTTTCATTGACACTTATTCGAAGCTTCAGGTTCGAATTTATGAACTTCAAGTTCATATATACCTGCAATCAAACGCAATATATATAGAACAAAAAAAAAAAAATACAAATAATAAATTTCAACATATATTGTGAATGGGTAGTGAAATATAGGTCTACGGGACCTTTGGGGTTTGCAAATAGGACCCAAATAATTTTTGGTGGGTCGTGGTTGGAGTTGCAGGCCCAACTTTTATTTTCTTGGGCTGCTGGCAGCAAGAAAAATAAAAAAAATTGGAGCAGAAAAGAAGCCTAATAGGGGCTGGTGTCCAATTAAGCCCAACAGGGGCTTGTGTGAAAGAAAGGAGCAGCTGGGCTGCTTTAGATATAGGCCCTGAAAAAAAAATCAGAGGCGCTAGGCTTCTGGCATCAAAGGATTGGGGCTGGGCCGAGGTGGGTGGCGCGCCTTGGGCCTGCTGGGCGCCAATCTGGTCGCGGGCCGAGGTAGTTGGAGGCCCTGCTGGGCTGCTGGCCAGAGGAAAGAAACATGGGCTGAGCCCATTTGGTGTGGCTGCAGGCCTCGGCTTCAGGCCTTGGCTGCAGGCCTCGGCTCGGCTCGGCTTGGCTCGGCGCGGCTTCAGGCCGGCTCGGCTCCGATTAGGGTTTTTTTTTTTTTTTTTTCTTTATTTTTCAAAAAAACGAAAATTTTTTTTTCGGTAAAGAATGTCCAGTTTTTTTTCAGAAAAACGAATTTTGATGTTTTTTGTAGAAAAGCGAAAAAAAATAAGAAAAAAAACCCTTAATTTTTCCTTCGTTCACACGATCATCAATTCACTTAATATATTTCAGATATATTAAATGTCGATGTTAACACAATATTTGCAGAAGATCAATAATTCTTTAAACGCAGAAAATTGGGTTATGCATCATGGTGAAGGTTCATGCAATCAGGTCTGACAAAATATCGACAATCGAGACCGTGTTTTAGAAGTACCTGGATTGCTGATGATGATGGTTGAACAATTTGTTTGCAGAAAACCCTTCAGATTCCTTAGCGCAGCGTCAGGAGCGTGCTGATAACGTGTTGTGGCCAATATTTCTGAGGGGGTGCGGCAAGCAAAGGGAAGAGAGAAAGTAGAGAAGGCTTGAGGAATTATACTGTATTGTGGTGTATATTCCTCATGCCAGGTGCCTTTATTTATAGTGAAATAAGTACAATTACATTAGGAAACTAATCCCATACATAATGGAATATCCTAATCCATATCTACCTAGGATTTACACAATCACATTTAACACATGTGTATTTTATCCACAACAGTTGTTCTGTAGTTAGAATTCTTTGTTTGTAATTACAGAACATTCAAAATATATACTTCGTACAAGTTAATTACTTCATCCCGTTCTGCTGTTGCAATTAATTTCTGGAACAAATTTAATAACTGAAGTTATAAAATTACGTGACATTTTTCCTTTAGTTTAGGGCTGGCCATCCTTCCATCTGATAAATTTTACGTCATCCTTTACTTTTTCAACCGTGGAGCCATGCACATCAACCGTACCCTTTAAATGGAAAGGCAGCCAAATTTAGCTGTCCAAATTAATAAATAAAGATCGATGATAATAATTGACAAATAGAAGATTATGGTTTGAGGTTTCAAACCCAGAAATCCCCCTGATCATGGGGAATACCATGCTAGAGAACTACTGAGCTCAAAAATTTTAAGCTATATTAGGTAGGGGATGTGTGTTACCAATGTACTATCTCAAGGTTGACAATCCGACGCTAAAGCAATTTATAACAGACGTAGATAAATAGGGGATGTGTGTGAGCAACGTATCTCACTCCGTTTTGGGATGTCATGGTTTCTTTGGTTATCAGAAGTAGTGTCGGCCTAGACCCAAGGCGAGCAAGGCCCATGCCTTGAATTACATCTTGGAGCAAGAGCTCAAATTTCAATAAGTATTTGTTATACAACATATAAAATAAAAATAATAATGTAAGGGTTTCACATGAGGCTTCTATTTTTTTTAGCAAGGCTCAAAAGCAATGTTTGCCCTATATATAAAAAAATAATAATAATGTCTCATTTTGATTTTTGACTTAAGTCTCCATTTGTATTAGGACTACTTTGATCAGGAGTTTGTGTTTATTATGGAAAAAGATCGAAAGGAAGGAGACAGTAGATCATAAAAAATGAGAGGTCGTGAAAGCAATGTTCTTAAATTATAACTGGTGGATTCATATGGGGTTGGCATGGGTTCGTGAATATTGGGTCAGTGACTTTGAAAATGTTGTTTTCATGAATAATGACATTTAGAAACAGCTAAATTTAATGAATTATGACATTTTGATAGGCCAAATAAAGCCTTACTTTTCTCTTGGACAGAGATGGAGTGACAACACTAGAAAGAAGAAGACATAAGTTTATGTAATGTTGGGCTAGTCTATTGGCATCTATTGGCATTTGGAAGTCATGCAAAGCTTACTTTTCAATCTCACCTCATTAAAACTGCTAGCAGCCGTCAACCTAACTCAGCTAAAGCTAAGGCAATAGGCTTGGCTTGGGCCGCTTGGCTTATTTTAGTTTTTCATTCCATCCAACCTTTACTGAGACGAATTTTGTGGCAGATGCTCGATTGTGACTGTAAGATTTACTATATAAGAATCTCATGTTTAGCTCTATCGTCCTTTAATGGAGGCAAACTCAGGTTGGCAATTGGACTCACTTTCCATAAGTTGCCTTAGGCGAGAAATCTAAACCCTCAAAATTGAATAAATAAACTTGGTTTAGTAATAAATCATGTTACTTGATGCTTATAGATTAAGAAAGATGTTACAATTAATTGCTTACTTAATAATTTGCACACGAAAAAAAATAAGATAATTTGATATGGTATGAAATTATGAATCCTTTAAATTTTCAGCTAAAAATTAATCGAATTTATTTTAATTAGACAAAGATATGGTGGTCTGCTAAATTTTTATTGTTTAAAATCGAGTAATTTGCATACACTAATCTCTTAAATGTCTTCCCAAAATGATATCTTCCTTGCTCCTCACCCCAACTACATTACCTTGTTCGTTCTTCCGATGCTGAGGGTTGACAGTGAGGAGGACTGCGCAAACTTTGCCAAACTTAGGCAAGATCTTCTGAACGGCTGTACTCTCAGGTGGGAGTCCAATGAAGACATCTATGCCAAATTGCCAGAGTCGTCACTCCCAGGAATGCCATGTACCAGAATTCATCCCTGGTATTTGGATATGGGATTAAAATTTGCCTTATCACCCTTGATGAGGGAAATCTTAATAGTTTATGGGCTCGCCCTATGCAACTTTACGCCGGCGTTGTTCCAAATTATATCCTTCTTTGAGCTCCTCAACGAGTGGTATGGTGCAGAGCTCGGTATTCAGGATTTTCGAACACTGTACACCATTTGGCAGAGCTCGATAAAACGGTACTTTTTCCAAGCCCGCCCAAGTATACAATGGGGCACCTACATCACCAATCTACCACAACAAGACAAAGATTTGTACAAGGATGTGTTGGTAGTGGATGGCAACTGGAAGGAGTGATTGTGCGGATCAACTGTCTCGAATGAAGCGCAACAAGGTGTTGAACATGACAATGATATTAGTGTTTTCGGAGTTTGTCGCCCACAACTGATAGATAAGGCCTTTGAAAACATCCTTGTGGGACCATGAGTTTTCTTGGGCCGGAGTAAGACATATCAGAATACGAATACCACGGAAGTCCGGTCATGGACTTAACAGCTCCGCTTAGCGGGGTAAGCTGTTTAAACGGACTAGCGATGCCACCAAATTTGTTGTACTTCAAAAAGGTAGGCGAAGTCCGCTGACTTCGCTGAGAACGACCATTCTTGTTCCACAAGATACGGAAGCCAGATCCGACTATGGATCTGACCTGTTTCCTTATCTTTGGAGATTCCTACAATTTGGGGATTGGCGTGCGTTGCAAGTAATCACGCTCCTAACAAAGAACAATATCTATTGCTAGATATTGTCTAGGATTCTCTTGGTTAATACGGATTTAAGTATCCTAAAAGGTCTCTCTCTCGACTACTATATAAACCCTCATCTAGGGGAAACCTCTGGTAACGCAATTAATACAATCTACGCATACTTTGTACTTGCTTATTCTCTCATCTACTGCTTGAGTCTTAATATTGCTTACTAACTTAATCGTCGGAGAGCCTTTGGCCAGTACCCCACCGGTACCTTAGACTATTCATAGTTTTTCTCTTTTCTCACAGGTGACCAGATTTGCAGACGATCCTTGACTGCGGAGGTGTGCAAAATTGGTTCCAACAATTGGTTCTTTCATTAAGAGAAAAACCATATTCCCTCGACCAAATCACTATGCCACAACATGTCAATTGAGGACAGCTCCGTGAACGCTGGCACCAATATCGATGGCGGGAGTAACCAACTTCTTGACGCTTTTACCGCCCCACTCGTCAACCCCACTCTAGCTAACGAGGTTCCTCCTACTATGAGCCAGATCCTAGAAGCCCTAACAAGTGTCATCGCCTTTGTGACTAAACTTTAGAAGACTGTGAAATCATCCCAAGCTGAGAACATGTCAAACTTTGTTGATTTCGAAAGACATTTCAAAGCTTTGGAGAATGCCCAGGGGATTACACCCCCAAATCAAATTCCTATTTTCGAACTTGGTAATCTGAACATCATAGCTCCAGACGGATTGTCAATCGAGAGCACGCTCATATCAATTTCGGCAGAGACATCATCCGCTCACGGAACATCGTGATAGTCATACCATCAATCATGCCATCGCTGGCGGGAATAGAGTTTTATGGAACTTCGATCCCTTGGACACTGCGAGGGTTTCCCGAATAGACCCTAAACATCTCTACCTTGACCTACCTGATTAATCAGAACAGGCAGAGAGATGCAGACCTATGAACCGTGACAATTTCCAAGACATTTCGCTCGATCTGCAAAACCAGATCGCTAGTAGGGTTGTCGCCAGAGCAAGGAACCCACTGTCCTTCACCATTGAATCTACACCTCCCCCTGAACAATTATCCCAACTAAGGTTCAAATAGTTTCGTGAAGACTCAGATCCGGACAACCATATCATGCATTAACAAATTGCCATGGCTTTATATAGCAATAACGATGCATGGATGTGTAAGATGTTCCCTTCTACCCTTGAGGGACTAGCTATGTGGTGGTACTTAGAGTTACCTGCTTGTTCGATTGACAACTTTGAAACCCTAGCGAAGTTCTTTGCAAACACATTCTTTGTGTATCGCCATGTTCGAAAAAGTCATCAAAATCGTGTTCCGCATGGAGCCACAGTCCAAGAAGAAGAGTCTCAAGGATTACTTGAAGCGTTTCCACACGGAATTAGTCAAGGTTGACAAGTAGAACAACATGCTCACTACGATGGCTTTCAAGCAAGGCCTTTATGTCCATTCGCCTTTGTCCTAGAAGTTGAATAAGAAGAAATATAATTACGCTACCCTAGCGGAGTGCTTCGACATTGTAGATGATGTCACCGGATGGGATGACATGGCTCGGAAGACCAGCTCTAGTCGCGAACTTGAGATGAAGTCCGAGCGAAGAGTGGAAGATCGCGATACCTCGCCGCCTGCATTTGCACGCTTGAACGACAAGAAAGGACACCGGGCCAAACCTACATTATCTAAGCCAAAGCGCTACACTGCCCTCAACACTGCTATCAACAATGTCCTCCACAGCATTAAGGACAAGCCCTACCTCAAAAGGCCTAAGCCTCTTCTGGATTTTGTTACTAAGCAAATATCCAACAAATATTACTCCTACCACCAGAGCACCAGTCAGACCACACGGAATTGCCGCACATTCCAGGACCATATCGAAAAACTCCTAGATCAGGAGCATTGTTGGGAGTTCTTGAAGAGCAAGGCCAAGAAGATGGAACACATTGAGGATAAGAAGAAGTTCGACGAGTATACGCTCACCGATAAGGAAGAAGATCAGCGACTGGCAAAGAAACCAACTCTTAACATCAACTGCATCTATGGGGAACAAGAATACCTGGGCAACACTAGAAATGAGAGGAAGGCTGCATGCAAAAAGCCAAAGATGGTAGCTTCTATCAATATGCCCCTCCCTATTGACTCCAATATTATGATGTTGTCCGATCGAGATTTAGAGGATCTACATTCCTCTCACGATGATGCTTTGGTGACCAAAATCCAAATCTCAAATGCCATGGTTAATTGAGTGCTAATCGACAACGGATCTGGAGTTAATATCTTCTTCAAAGACGCAGCGAAGAAGATGGATATCCTGGACAACACAAACCAGAACAAGACAACCTTGCATACCTTCGAAGGCACCCTAGTCCGATCTCTCGAAACGGTGAAGTTAGCAGTTCAGGTGGAAATCTATAACTTGCTCGTGGTCTTCCATGTCATGGATTGCCCAACTCTGCACAACGCCATCCTTGGCCGGAATTGGTTGCATAGGATACGAGCGGCACCCTCGTCTTATCATCAGTTACTTCGATATCCGACTCCGAAAGAAGTCAAAGAAATCAAAAGTGATTAGGCTGTTGCCCGATGCTACACCGTGGAAAGCATGAACACAATCAGCAAGGGTGAGCGGAGTTTCGTAGCTTCGAAAGAAAGGCCAACATATCAATTACAGTCTGGGGGTCAAGAAACGGGCTACAAGGAATTTGATTTGGATCTCGACCTCCAAGACGACAGTGCTCTGGAATCTAAAGCGGATGAAGAGGCTGTCTACATAAGTCTTGATCCCAGCAAACCAGACCGCAAAGCTAGAATCAGAACGAAGCTGTCAGATCAAGAAAAAAAAAATTTCACATTCTTCTTGCAAGCTAACAAGGTCGTGTTCGCCTAGTCAACAGAGGACATGCCAAGTATAGATCCCTCTATAATTTTCTATCGCCTCCATCTGGACCCAACTGTAAGGCTAGTCATCCAGCGCAAATTTAACAATGGAACAGAGTGAAGCAAGATTATAGAGGCAGAAACCGACAAACTCAAGGATGCAAACTTTATCATCGAGGTTCACCACCCAAAATGGCTGGCAAACATAGTACTCGTACAGAAGAAGAACGACAAACGGCGGGTCTGCATAAACTTCAAAGACTTGAACAATGCTTGCTCCAAGGACCCATATCCTTTACCTTGGATAGACTTGCTTGTCGATTCGACAGAAGGGCATGAATTGCTAAGCTTCATGGATGCATACTCCGGATACAATCAGATCAAGATGTACGAGCCCGACATGGACAAAACATCCTTTATAATTGATCAAGGTGTGTATTGTTATAAAGTTATGCCATTCAGACTTAAGAATGTAGAGGCAACCTACCAGAAGCTGGTCAATCAAATCTTTAAGGAAAAAATTAGGAAGACAATGAAGGTGTACATTGACGACATGGTGGTCAAGACTAAAGAGAGGAATGATCATCTCACCCACTTCCAGGAATCTTTAGACCTACTCCGGAAATACAACATGAACCTTAATTTGGAGAAGTGCACTTTTGGAGTAGCGTCGGGAAAATTCTGAGGATATTTGGTCACTAAACACGGTATTGAAGCTAGTTTAGATCAGATTAGAGCCATCATCGAGATGAAGTCGCCTAGAACCATAAAGGAAATTCAGAGATTAACCGGACAAGCAGCTGCTCTCAGTCGATTTCTCTCACAATCCACTGACAAGTGTAAACCTTTCTTCACTGCTATCAAGAAGAATAGAGGCCTGCTATGGACCGACGAGTGTGAAGAAGCCTTCACAAAACTGAAGGAATATTTGTCCAACCCTCCATTATTGTCCAAACTCGCAGATGGAGAAGACTTGTACTTGTATCTTGAGGTGTCGGAATGCGCAGTGAGTAGAGCTCTGGTCTGAGAAGACTCAGGAGAGCAAAAACTAGTGTACTATGTGTCTAAAGCTCTTCTTGAACCAGAAACTAGATATTCGAAGGCGGAAAAACTCATTCTTACTCTGGTAACGGTAGCAAGGAAAATCTAGCCATGCTTTCAATCTTTCCGGATTGTATACATGACAAAATACCCTTTCCAATCAATTCTGCACAGTCCAGACGCATCGTCCAGAGTCACTAAATGGGCTATTGAACTGGGGCAACACGAAATTGTCTATTTGCCTAAAAACTCAATCAAAGCCCAAGCACTTGCAAATTTTGTCACTGAATTTACCCCCAGTGTTCAAGAGGTCCAATCCTTTGCAAATCTGTGGCAAACACCCGAGAATCCTCGTCTTTGAAAACTCTATACGGACGGATCATCAAATGCAAACGAAGCAGGGGGAAGAATTGTCTTGATAACACCTGACAAATCAATACTTGAACATGCATTAAAGCTCGAATTTCGAGCCAGCAACAATGACGTGGAGTATGAAGCATTGCTCGCCGGACTTGGAATGGCAATATAACTCCAAGTGAAGGAACTCTCAATCTTTTGCGATTCAACTCTAGTTTTTAATCAGGTAAAAGGAGATTATGATGCACACAACCTGACAATTGAAGTACTTGGCTAAGGCCAAACAACTACTCGAAGGATTCAAAAAGTACAAAATTCAACAACTTCCTCGAAGTGAAAACAACCACGCAGACGCACTAGCAAACATCGCATCCACTGTGGACTACTCGCTTCGACGAACTATTCCTTTCGAATACCTTGCAACTTCGAGTATCCACAAGTCCGAGCCAGAGTTGGTGGTTACTATTGATATGAGAGAAAATTGGATGGATGAAATCATCGATTATACTTAGGATGGTAGACTTTTCGATGATTGTCAACTAGCCAGAAAACTTCAAGGTACGTCCACTAGTAGAAAAAGGTACTTGGGCGACAAAACAGATTTCGTCGCTCAAGGTCCCATTTCGTCCCCTAAACATTTGAGCGACCATTAATTTGTTGCCCCAAATTCGTCGCTTAAAGTCCGTGGACCAAGCATGTGGGCGGCGAAGGAAATACATTTGTCGCCCAATGCACATTCGGGCGACAATTTTGGCGATGAAAATATGCGTGGCAATAGAGTTTAGGCGACGAATACATTTTGTCGGGCAAACCTTTAGGCGACGACAAGATTTTGTCGCCCTAAGTTATGGTTACACTTGAAGCGACGAAATATATCGTCGCGAAAATATTTAATATTTTAATTTTCTTTAAATTTTTTAATCTTTTAATTAATTAATATAATGAATTAATTGGTATTTAAAAGACAATAAAATATAATAAACAATGTAGAAAAATAAATTAGATTATATAAAGAAATGTACGTACAAACTATTCAATAATAAAAATAAATTAGAATCCTGAAACGAAGTGACTAGTGAGGGGGTTGGGAATCGGATGATGGCATATTCGATGTAATGCCAGACAACTGGAGGGCGTGTAAAATTTGGGTCATCTGGCTTTCTTGAAACGCGAGCTGGCTTTCTTGAGACGCGAGCTTCTGCTTCAGGTCTTGAACTTCTGCCTTCAACGAGGTGACCTCTCCCGAATTGTTAGAAGATAAGGCACCCATCTCACGGAGTCGCGCTTTCCCCATCCCCCGGTAAACCCTACCAGGCCTACGACCAAGGGTCTGATCTAGTGTCTTCGTTAATATATGAAGACCAGCATCCTCAGTTGGAGTGACGTCCTCGATAGGGGTCTCGGGATGGCCTGTAATAAGAAAATAAATATTATTGTTTATAATAATTATAAAAGGAACAAAAGTAACAGGTAATTAGAGAAACTTACATAGAGCTGCTGAGCCGTCTCATCATCGGGGAGGACATAAACTTCCTCAAACATGTCAATCTCTGGAAACTTTGCACATTCCTAAAAAAAATAATAAAAGAAGGTTAAAATTTAAAATTCATAAATATTAAATTATATTAAAATTAAAAAATGTAAAGTAGTTTTACCTCTCGTCGCTTCGCCACTCTATAGGAAAAGGGTTTCGAACCGGAGTGGTGCAGAAGTTTCTTTTTCGACCTATTTATCGAATTGGCTCGAGAATGTTTCTGTTGAACCCAAAATTTGTTAGTGCGTATATTAATTGTTCAGTAAAATTATAAAATAAATTTGTAAACTTACCAAAAATTAAGGTCTCGAAAGTGGTTACATAACCACTCCCAATCCTTAGCCCGCTCCAGCAACTCCTTAGGGCATCCTCGGGCTAAAGCAGTCTCCATGTCTGGATACGACTTGAAAACTTTGTGGAGGTCGCTCTTCCACTCTTTGTACCGATTTGTGAAGAGCTCATCTATGTAGGTTGTCCGTTTGGCATCAAGGTCCATAGTATTAAAGTTGACCTGCAAATATAAAACAATATTATTAAAATATACAAAATATTGGACTTAATTAAAAAAAGTAGTAGAAAGTATGGAATACACTCAACGACAGCTCATGCCACATCGCAGCCTTCGTTTGATCTGAGACTGATCTCCATGTGTCCCATCTAATAGGGCAATGGGCACATAGTATCGCCCCTATCTCACAGATTAGGGTGCTGTGCTGGTCAGATGTAGAAGAACCCTAGTGTTCTTCAGCATAGGTGATGGCGATCTTTCATTAGTCGCACGTGTGATCTGCGCAGACTTCAACTGTCTGCAAGGGCCCTGGGTCTTTTTCTTCCCTGCCAAAACAAAGAAGAATACCCATGGTTAAAACGTTTACTTAAAACTCTACAGAAAATTTGGCAGAACCTCTCCTAAAAGTCTAACATTTCCCATAACCTACAAACAATAAATCTAACATCATGTTGTAACATCATGTTGCAAACAATAAATTTGACAATTCCAACATATCCACATCCAGATCCACATCCACATCCACATTCAGACAACATTTCCAACAAATTTCACAATCGTACCAAATGTTGGGACATGCAAAGAAGAAATTTGAAGACGGTAGTAAACAATAGAACAAAAATGCAAAAGATTGGGGGTAAGGGTATATTACCTGTTTGCGAGCCCTCGCCGTCGACTGTGGAACTCCCGGGTGCCTGAGGGGCTTGGTCCTCGGGACGATGTCGCCGGTGAGCCCGACGAGCACTCACTGGGGGATGCGTCACTGAAGCAGTGGAAGAGACAGGCGCCTCAGAGACATCCGGAGCAGTCGACCGTGATTGAGCTAAACTAGGACTAGAGCGGCGGTGTGTAGAAATCAAACTTGACATCTGTAAATTGAGCCAGTGACAAATTGTTAAATAAAAGGACATATAAATATTAAATAAATTATAAATAAACATTATCACCCAATTCAATAAGCCAATACTGCATACTGCACACACACACACACACACACTGCATACTGCACACATACTGCACTACATTCACACACACACTGCACTACATTCACACACACACACACACTACATACTGCACACACACACACACGTAGCACTTATAATACAAATTCACAGAGCACACAACACATTCACACACACACAACATACTGTATACTGCACACACACACACTGCATATTACACACTACATACTGCACACACATTGCATACTGCACACATACTGCACTACATTCACACACACACACA